>LKBB01000002.1:194959-212756 GCA_001513885.1 Thielaviopsis musarum
GGGGGGGGGGGGGGGGGGGGGGGCAAATGCCGATCAGCGCCAACTACAGTAGAAAGGCCGCTAGAGCTCTCCCCCCCAGTCTGGTGTTTGTTATTTGATGAAAGCCTGAACTTGGCCTTGAGAACAAGTTTGCTTACTACACAGTAAAAATTTCTAAAAAATCTCTAGAAGAAAGGGCCATCTCGGTTCGACAGGCGTGAAATTTGAAGGCCTGTTCTTTGTTAAATGGACGAGGTTTATTCATTGCTCAATTCAAGCCCTAGCTCGGCAGACAGGGCGTTTTTTTTTTTTTTTTCACACCAGCAGAATAATGATTAGGGAACAAGCATTGGAATGGCGGTATTCTCGGGATCTATAGAAGGGGGCGTGGAGAGGGCTAGGTAGCGTGAGGCTCTTTTTCACTTGCTTACCAAGGGGATACTCAGAACTTGAGCCAGAATTGTTGTTTTTACATCTTCCCGGCAGACCCAAGGTTCCAGTAACTTTGCTTAAGTGGTTAGTGGTTAGTGGTTCGCTAGGCCGGGCTAGGTAGACAATAGTGAACAAAGAATGAAGCCGGGACTTGCTTGACTGAGGCGGAAAAGAAAAGACAGATTGGGCTTCTAGATCCCCTAAATGAGTCTAGGGACAGAGGTTGGCTACTTTTTGGCTCTTCATATGAATCTAATAAGGTGTAGACAATGATTGAATGGGAGAAGTAGTGAGTAGTTAGTAGTAGAGATAGTGACTAGTTAGCAGTTGGGATACGAGTAGTTGGTACTAAACAGTCAGTCAGTATTGACCAAGTACGAAATGTCCAGCCACATGCGGGCTCTTGCAGAATGATAATGTCCTCGTTTATGCAGGCCTCTGTGCACAGCCGATCTTTCTTTTCTTTCACTCCCCACTCATTGTCAACTTATCACGTTGCATTGTTTGAAGGGGAAAGCCAAAATGGGCTTACTGTGGCCGGTAGCCCGCAGCGACGCATAAGGAGATGAAAAAAAAAGAAGCCAAGGAGTGCTCTTTTCGGGAGTTGCCGAGTTCCGGGTTTGTCCCTTGGCGAGCGGTGTGGCAAGACGGAGGCTAGCTATGGGGCTTGTTTCTGGATTTGAGCCAACTGGGCCACGACGTCTGCACGAACGAAGCTGATGTGATGTGATATGAAGCTCGGCTTAGGCTCGAATATCTACGCTGATCTGGTTTTTGAATGCCGGGTGAATGTGGTGTAACTTAAGCCAGCAAACATCGGGCTTCTGGAGAATCGGCCAATGTATTATCTCTGACATTCTCTTGTTCAACTCGAGCCGTCCCGGGAGTCCATGAACCCAATAGACTAATGTTGATGCTGGTGGCTCCATGTGACCAAATTTAGTACCCTATCTATAGCTTGCTTTGTAGTGGCAGAACCGAAAAGAAGAGTAAATCTAAAAAGAAAAAGAAAAGCAAGATGTGCTATAGAACGGTGTTCTTTCTTGTGTTACGTGAGATATACTTGCTTGCCTCTTGGCTTGGCACTTTGTGTAGATGATAGTGGTTTGGTGGCGTCTGTGCTGCTACTACTACTTGTCTTCAGCACAATGCAATGTAATGTGATATCCTGTGAAAGATTATGACATGCTCTTTGTTACAGTCTGATGACCATTTGACATAATGGACTTGGCTCAACACTAGTTTCTGAGCTGTCTAACTTTCTGGTCACCTAGGGAGATTGGAAGTTTGCACCTGCATGTGCGATGACCCTCAACAAAGTATTTTTTTTTTCTCTACAGATTCAAGGGAGAACATTTGTTTGTCTTTTCTTTTCCATTCAATTCCCTTCTTTTGCCTGCCGCGGGTTCCAGTGCATTTTCGGCACTTTGATCAATAGCGAGCGTCTCTTTAGCAGTCGTTATTTGGAGTCTCCCCATCTCAGTAACAGCGTTATCCCTTTGGAGAGAAAGAGGAGTCGCAAACGTGAACTTTGACCGCTTCTTTCTGCTGGGCGGCTTTTAGGCAGTATTAGTTGTTGGGCTGACGAGGATACATGGACTGAATGAAATGCATGTCTCATGCTGCATGAATATCAGTGTCTGAGTACGAGAGCAGGATCGCTGTAACTCCCTTGGAGCCCAATGGGACTTGGTCATGGCTCGTTTACTGGAACTATTTGATTTACCCGCGTTATGCGGTAGCTGGTAGAGGAGTTACTGCTATGGTTGCGTTTTCTTGAGTGTCAAGTAAATATCAAGAATCGTGAAGCTTGCTGCACCGGAGCCGAATACCAGAGTTTAACTGTGTCACATGTGCTCTATAGCATCTATAGCTCAAGGTGGCGAGGAAACCAAGGGATACAGCGGGCAAACACGTCAAAGATAACGGAGGTGCAGTGTAAAGCATTCCAGGTAAGCAAATGACAATGAGTTTCCCGAATCATGACATTCTAGTGCCACACATCTGTACCTGACTAAACGAAGATTGATAATAGCCAGTATGCTTATCTGATCTAAGCTGGCTGGTTGCGGGTGGTATGTAAGATGGAATCAAGGTGTCGTGAAATTACTAGATTGGACAATCTGTACTGTGTAAATGGGGGGGGGACGTTAGTGTTGCACAATTACATGGCATATGATTGGTCTTTCTCAAGTGCATTGATTTTTCTTGTTTAGCCTGATGCATATGGTAGGGTTAATAGGGTTTAAGTACTGAGATCTCGGCTTATGAACTGCTTCTTTACCGAAGCGCGACAGCAACACGCTATTTACAAGTCTCATGTACTCCGTAGTCATCAATCCATTGATTAATTCCAGCATCTTTAATATACTACTCCGTATAAATAATGCTAGTAGTAGTACTACTTGCCAGCCATAAAATAAAGTTGAACATCCAGCCAATGAAACGCGACCCTGACAACGACAGGCTTCTAAAGCGTTTCGAGGCTCTGAAGCAAGGCGGGCAAATTGAATTGGAATTACCCGGCAAACCTCTTCCTTTTTCTTCCATTAAAAAAGTCGCCTGTGCCTTGAAAGTGCAAGTAATAATATCGTATCGATAAAGACGGTATTTCTAATTTCTCACTTTGATAACTTGATCTTTGATTCATTTACTGTTCAAAGCTGATTTCTTTGTTGATTCCACCGCCACTTATTACTACATACGATACGACGTCTTGAACCATCTTATTCTCGCTCACCCGCTATCTCAAGAATCTCTCCAAGTTTTACTCTGACAGATAATCATATAAAAATGACGGGTCGCGGCTCTCGTAACGCGGCAAAGCGCCTGATGAAGGAAATGGAGCAGATGCGCGCGCAGAACCTACAAGAAGACGGCATCGAGCGTCTGGGCCCAGCAGACGACGACAACCTACTCCAATGGGAAGCCGTAATGAACGGCCGCGGCGTGGGGCACGGCTACGACGGTGAGTTTTTGCTCCTCCCCTTCACTCTCTCCCTCTCCCCTTTGTTTCCCGCCACTTTGTGCTACTTGGCAAGGCTGATATGCTAATGCTGCTGCTGCGGCTGCTACGACTGCCAGAGGGCCGCTGGCTGCTCAAAATCGAGATTCCCGCGCAGTACCCGCTGCAGCCGCCCAAGGTGTCATTTGCCACGGAAATCATCCACCCCAACGTCGCGCTGCCCAGCGGTGAGATTTGTCTGGATCTGCTCAAGGATGCCTGGACGCCGCAGTACTCGATTGTCGAAGTGATCAAGGCGATTCGCATGCTGTTGTCGGATCCGGGCACGGATAGCCCGTTGAATGTTGATGTGGCGGCACTGATTCGCGAGGGCGATACGGTGGCGGCGCAGGGCTTAGTGCAGTTGTGGTGTCAGCAGGAGGATGGGTACTATGCCGGGCCGTGAGAGAGTAGAGATGATGGAGAGAGACGATGGAGAGAAACGGCTGGATAAGTACATATATTAGACGGGCGTAACATGCGGAATACCCTCAGACATCTACAATCAATCACAACCAAAGAAAAACAATAACATGGAACAGATAGCATCATTCAATGTAGAGACTAAGAAAACACAAAAAAAGAGCCGTAAAAACATGAAAAAACGCCTAGAGTCCTGGCCAACGACATGTACCTTACACACACCACACACCTTCCCCCTTGGAGCCAACCGACCGACCGACTGACCTTGGACCTTTCCCAGTAAGAGTCAAGTTGATGAAATAAAGAAAAAAAAGAGAAAAATAATAGAAAAAAAAAGAGTAAATGAGGAATCAAGAAACGCCGGCCAGAGAATAGAACGAAGAAAAGAAAAGAAAAATAAAGTGCGAAAAACCCCGTGTTTTCGAAACGGCTTGCCACTTGACAAGCAAAAGTCAAGCCACAGAAAGAGAAAAACAGAGCCGAGCATGAGCAAGCAAAGCAAGAAAGCAGCCTTGCGGCCACCGGAAGCAACAAAATATGACAAGATACCATACATAAGAATCCAGACACAGCGAATAGATGTCGTAGAGAGAAGAAGATACAACACGGATTCAACTTCAACGGACGAATTGGTATCGATAGAGAGAGAATGCTGCATAGAAAGATAACAAGGTAGATTGAAAAAAGAATAAAAAAATCTTTTTCTTGTTTGTTGTTTTACTCGTTGTAGTGATAGACCTGCAGAGAAGCCAGTGGGTTAGTAATCACACGTCTTTTCTTTTTAAACGATTCTTCAGTTGTCAACCTACCTTGTAGTTGGGCAGACCAGTAGGCTGCTTTCCTAACCGGCGCACCATCTTGGCAAAACCCTCTGTCTCAATCAGATGGTAGAACGAAAAGGCCGGGAACATGGCGCCGTCACGGTGAACCTCGGCGTTAACGAGGAGGGCAGAGCCGCCCACGCCGTCCAGCGGCACCTCCATGTGCGGGTCGCCGCCAGGAGTGCCCATAAAGGCCATCAGAGCGCGGTAAGTCGCCATGTCGTGGTAGCCCTCGAGCAGAATGTCGTCCTTGCCCATGCTGGCACCCAGCTTGAGCGCAGCTTCGCTGTCCTGCCAGTTGTTGAAGTCGTAGGGGCGCTCAGCCATGACGTTCTTCTCCGTGTCCAGGTAGCGCTGGAACGTGTTGGCGGCAATCACGGGCTTGTCGTGCGACGCCATGTCCTGGATAATCGTGGCAGGCGTCTCGACAATGTCGGCGTCCAGCCACAGCACCCACGAAATTGACGGTTCCAGCGTGGTAAAGAGCAGCGAGTTGCGGGCCTTGGCCATTGATGCGCGGCGAGCCTTTTGGAATTCCTTCTTATGACGGGAGCTCTCATCCTGCGACGTAACGGCCGGGTCAAAATCTTGGCGCAGAATCACCACGTTGTGGAAACGGTCCTTGACGCTGGCACTCTTTTGGTGCTTGGTAACCTGAGCCTGCAGAGCAGTCGTGGCTTGGTTGCCCTCCTTAGTCTTGGGCAGAATGAAGCCTAGAGTAATGAGATCGTGGGGGTACTGCAGCTTCAGAATGTTGTCCCAGTACTCTTGGTAGAAGCGCGACATGGGAGTCAGAATCAGAATCGACTCGCGCTTGCCAACGGGATCCGACGACGTCGTGACCTTGTTCATGTCGTAGCGGATGACCGCAGGGGGTTTGGAGCCGGACCCGGATGCTTTTCGGTAGGGAATGGTCGGCGAAAGCGAGGCCGACGTGGGCGTAGACGACGAGCCGGACGATGAGAAGAAGAAGAACAGCACGCAGACGAAGGCAAACAGACCCATGGCCAGACAGGCCGGGCTTGTCCGTCTGAGACGAACCGAGCCCATGGGACGCGGCATTACGACGACTTCGATTCGGGGGGGGGGGGTTATTAAAGGTTTTTATAAGAGAGGCGGGACGGACGGGTCGAGGAGCGAGCGAGATCGATCACGAGAAAGGCGAAATAAGAGAAAAAGGGCTGCTGTTTAAGCTAAAGCCAGGTCGAGTCAAGCAAACAACAATGCACTTGACAGGGTGAAGCGAGCAAAAGAATGGAATAATAACAGACTTGAACCAATTCACAGAATAGAAGCATGTAGCCAATTCAATCAATTGATTGATGAATAGGCCAAATAAAAACGACTTCGATCGTGGTCGTTGGTTGGGGCGATGGAGGCTGTTGATGGATTAACAATTGGCAGTCAATTGTCAATTCAAGAATGAAGAATCAAGAACGAAAAGAGATAAAAGAAGGGAAAAAGGAAAAAAAATGCAGTTGGCAAGCTTGACGCCCAAAGTGGAAACACGACGAATAACGCTCAAGTTCCTCGGGCCTAGGTCAAGTTCAGGAGGAAGAAGAAGAAGAAGAAGAAGAAGAAGAAGAAAAAAGAAGAAGAAAAAGAACAAGCCAATTTGATTAGCTGGCGTTGGTGATATTTTGGCCCTTCTCAATTCGTATTAAGGCTCTGTTGGCCAGCACATGCTAAAACCCGCTAAAGCAAGCAGAAGCTCAGCCCAGTAATATGGTGCGGCAACGGTATATGAGCAAGTATAGCAGTGGAACAGTGAGGCAAGGTGCCTGGAATTGAGTGAAGTGTCCTTCCTTACGCCTTGCGCCAATCGGGCTAAAAGGGGGCCAGGCCAAGATCCACTTCACTTCAGAAGGATGTGGAGGAGGGAGGCGCCGTGGCCCATCCATTGCCAGGCGGGCTGTATAGTTCAGGTGTACCGGTACATGTGGATTGGCTGCGGTTTCCACTTTGGGAGAGGTACCTTGTACTCACACGCTGACGAACTTGAAGCACGTACAATTGGAATTGCAGGAATTTTGCTACACGACATAACCTTATACTACTACTGTGTAGCAGGTACAGTGCCGCTTCAGACAGGGGATGGAAATAAGCTCTAGGGAAATTTATTTCACGGGCTTGACAATGGCCCAATCGCTACTACGTAGGACTTGGTGCATTGCGATTGCGACAACTTGCACTTGGATTACCGACAAATGACAGTTTGCTTCGCTGTACTGTACTGTATGAAGTGAAGTGTGGTGTTAAGCGTGATGCCCATAACAATAAAGCTGGAGAGCCCTGTTGGTCTCTACCAGGAACCAGTAAAAAAGGGCCTGCCAGTGCAGACTGCAGGTGCAAGTGGGGCTCTTTTGGTTGCTTTAGCAGAAGCTTGGCTGCTTTTTTGCCCTGGATTTGTTTTTCTTACTTGTGTTTCAAGTTTCACCAAGGCTCAAATCGAAATCAATCCATGGTCTCTATACAATTTTCCCTTACCCTGCTTTTTTGCCATCATCCATTTCGATTTCCATCTTCATTAAAATTAAATCGATCACACCAACTTCACGTCACTCTTAGCCATCGACTTGGCCGTCACTAAATTTTACCAAATACTTTCTGCTGTTTTCTATACATAAGCTATCAATCTAATCCATCACAATGACCGCAAACATGGACAAGAGCCTGGACGAGATTCTCGGCGAACAGGTAATATACTACTACAGTTTCTCTAGCCAGTCGCGCGACTCGTTTCGCGTCGATTTATCTCAGCCTTGTTACCTGCAGTCATTCAGCCTCGCGATCACTTTTTGATCATATCGTTACTGACCAAGTCTTGCACAGCAAAAGCCTCAGCGCAACAACCGCAACCACCACAACAACAACAACAACAACAACAACAACAACCGCAACCACAACCAGAACCGCTCAAACAACAGACGTCGCGACAACAATGAATTCCCGCGCGATGGCGTGAAAAAGGTACATTCGACATTTGTCGCAAACCCACTACGACTCGTTCTGATGTCCTGTCGCTAACCGCATCTTGCCGACTAGGTCCACCTCTCCTTCCCTCAATCTCCTCCTTGAGTGTTCTCCGAATACGTCTTGAACATATTTCTTGGTCAGGCGAAGACGATTTCTACATTGCTCGACTTCGGCTCCTTTCTTTCCTCCTCTTGACTCGATTCGGAAGCTCATGGCCAGCACTTTACTATTATTTGCCTTCTTTTCTTTATTTTTTTTTTATTTTTACCTTGCCTTAGCTCTAGCAGCAGCTTACCTTTCCTCCTCCAGGCCTATTATAAAGACGAGCACCGCGATCTCGACAGGTACGGTTATCTGCGCCAGTTTCCTGCCATGGCTTATACTAACTACTGTGTGTTTAGCGAGTGGGTGCACGACAGATACGAAGACAACGGTCGTCGCCACCAGGGACGGCGCCGTCGCGATGAGCCCGAGCACGGAGCCTCTAGGTGAGATTTTACATGTATCATGCCCAGAGCTTGCCTAATATTGATTACACAGTAGCGACGCGCGCGGTACTAAGGTTCGGGTGGAGAATATCCACTACGAGCTGAGCGAGGAAGAGCTCAAGGTTTGTTACACATAGCGCTGCCTACTATGAAACCTTGTCTAACACATGTGCAGTCTCTTTTCCAGAAGATTGGCCCTGTAGTGCGTTTCCAGCTGCGGTACGATCGCGCTGGTCGTTCGGAAGGTGTTGCTTTCGTCACCTACGAATCACACGCCGACGCTAAGAGAGCCGTGTCAGAGTACAACGGTGCCAACGCCAACGGTATACTATATTTCCAAACCGTTGTTATGGCGTCGCTAACAAATATATGCTACAGGGCAACCGATTTCGCTTTCCATACTGGCAAGTGAGTCAAAGCGCAATCCCTTCGACAACGCTATTATGCCTGGGCGGTCTTTGGCGGACCGCATTTCCGATCCCCGTTCGCGCTCGCTCTCTCCGCGCAGACACATTGAGGTGGAGGACGTCTCCAACCTGGGGATCGATAGATACGTGCCCGGCCAAAAGGGCAGATCTCGCAGCCCAATGAACAACCGCCGGAATCAGGGCCGTCGCCCGGGAGCTCGCCACGAGAACCAGGGCAGGCACAATAACAACGGCCGCGGCGGCAGCCAGCGCAACAACGACGGTAACAACCGTTCGCGCAAGACGCAGGAGGAGCTTGACGCCGAGATGGCGGATTACTTTGGCTCGGGTGAGAAGCCCGCTCAGAGCGCCGCGCCCGTCGCCGCCGCTGCTGAGTCTGCGCCTGCTGTTGCCGTCGATGATGTCGACATGATTGAGTAAACGTGTTTTTCTCGTCGTATGCCGACCGTTTCGGCGTTGGCCTTCATCTGGTATAATGTTGTGTATGGGATGGAATCTGGGTTCTTTGCATATTGGTCCTTTTGATATTTGCTGTTAAGCATATGCCCGTGCTTTTTTATTTTTGTTTTGCCTTTGTTTGCATAGTTGCCTTTCGCTATATATATACATACTTAAGTTTGCATTACTCTTCTAACTCTATTTCCCTTGGTCCTTGGCAGCGGCTTCCTTTTCCTTCTTCCTGAGCAAGTCCTCGGCCAGGACTGCCGCCACATCTTCGGTTGTTTGTCCTTTGTTTCGTCTGCCGATTCTCTCCTCGCCCAGGATTGAGTCGTAGGCAATATTGGAAAACACACTGGCTGCGCCGTTGAACAGTTCTGGGCTGAAGCCAAGCTCTTCGCTGTGTGTCTTGGCAATCTCTTGCATCTCGGCGACCCAGCGGTACGCCTTGGGCGGCATGGTTGGAACGCCGTAGCCCTCGGCATATTCGAGCTGTCTGGGGAAGAGAATGCCGAGTTCTTGCTTGAGCGTATCCGTCATACCCAGATGATGCGCCGTGGTAAATGCCTGCGTGAAGAGCGCCACCACGCCCTTGGAGATAGTTGAGAAGCACATCTTGAGCCCGCTGGCGGCGCCAATGTCGCGCGAGACGTGGTACATGTTGAGCGTGCGCGCAAAGCGCGCGCCGTCTTCGCCCGGGAAGAGCTCTGCGACGCTGTGCGGGCCGCTCAGCGGCATGCGCGGACACGTCCAGGCGACGCCGTCAGCGGCCAGTTTTGGCGGGTTGCCGAGAATGGCGCCGTCGATAAACGTGACACCGGCAGCGGCGAGCCGCGCGCCGAGCGCCCGCGCAGAGGACGGCGCGAGCGCGTTCAGGTCAAAGTATGCGAGCGGGGCAGCGGTGGCGGGCCGCGGCGAGGATGCCAGCGCGGATATTACGCGTTCGGCAGTGGCGGAGGCGTCGCCTGGGGGGAGGATGGCGAGGATCACGGAGGCGGAGGTGACGAGGGCGGTGTCGCTGGAGACGAGTTCGACGCCGGCGGATTGGGCGCGGGCGATGGTGTCTTGGCTTGAGAAGGGTTAGTGATAGGAGGGATAGCGGACGGAGATAGAAGAAAATGAGTACCTGCGACCGGTGCAGTTGCTAATAGTCTGGAAGCCGTTGGCGGCGAGAATGCGGGCGACGCCGGCTCCCATGTCGCCGAGCGACAGAATGCCGATTTTTCCCAGGGACATTGTTACGTTTGTTATGAGTGTTGTCACGAGAGAGGAGAAAACCTATATGCTTTTACTTGGATACAAGATATATTCACTCTTATGTGTAGCAAGTCACATTATATGTAATTCAAGTAATGACGCATCCATGCCTGTAATAACGAGCTTTGGCAGCTCTTTTATGCACTATTGTGGGGTGCCGGGATAAACAAACTAATAAGTAAGTAACAAAGAGCTTATCGCTTGCACATTTGAAGCGCCAAAGCGGGTAGTTTGCATCACATTACATTACATAACACTACAATGTAGCGTTACAAAACAGGCCGCAGAGATAGCCTAGCAAAGGGACTTTCCAACTGCTGCTGCGTTTTTTGTATTTGGTGGTGGTGCGTCACATGGATTCCTTCGGCTGCGATTCCGGTGAAACACCCAGGCTGCACAAGGGGGCCCTTTTGAGCACTGACAGTACTACTACTACTACTGAAGTAGTCATCGAGTGGGTCCCGAGCCGAGCCGAATGTAATCGCCGGTGACGGTGCCGGCATAGACACCTTCGCTGAGGCTCGGGAGCGCATCGGCGACATAAAAAACTGGAGCCATGAGCCGGGCTTGATGAGGCCCCGGGGTGCAATGCCCTTGCGCATGAATGAGGGGAAGTCGAGGAATTCATCAGAAGATATAGCGTCGGAGGATGTGGGTGAGGCAGGCTCCCATTTGGTGTCGAGTGCAAGGCGGCCTTTTTTCTTGCCCCAGCCACCGCCGCCACTTTCTGCTGTGTGTTAGTTGATTGGAGAAGCTGAAGAAGTACAAGTAGATACTGACCAATTCTGTACAGTTCGGCTCCGGATTCAAACAGCGTGGTCAAGACTGAGCAAGCCTCACTGGCGACAGCCGCTTCGAGGTCTCTGTTGCTGAATACTGTCACCAAGTCCTCGTGTACTTTTACGTCTGTTCTCACCGATCCAGGCACAAGCAGGGCCCAAACTTCCACTCCCTGAGCTTCTGGCGTCGACTCCATACGCTGCGAATAAATCTTGGGAACGACACTTTCGAGCTCAGTCGAAGCCGGGACCTCCTGGCCTGCGACCTCGATTCCACTGAGAATGTTTCCCAAACATCCCGTGATTTTACGGGCTGGTAGAATGGGAATCAGCGGGACTGAGAAGTGCGATGAAAATACACCGGGCAGAACGACCTTTTGGAATGCCTTATCCATGACCTTTTGGCGCTTCAAAGCTCCGTTCTGAAAAGTCCAGCTGGAAGCAAACAACGTTGCCTCTCGAGAATTGGAAAAGACTGTATTGGCAAGAGGAACTGTCGTCGTCAACACCCCGCCGGCAGTCTCAGTGTAAAAGTCTAGATAGCCATGTGACTTGCCCGGCTTTTGCGCCCATGGCAAATCATGGCTCCAGAGATTGGGCAGAAGCGACTCAGAAACACCGCGGAACACAGAGAAGCCATCGGCGGGAGTGCAAAACTGCGATGCGGGCGCGAGTCCATCGACAACACCAGAGACGACTTGCAGAGATTCGGAGGATGATGATCGGAGAAGATGCGCCATGAAAGCTTCATCTTCGAGCCATCGTGAAAATGCCGGCGTCGTCAGAATAACGGCGGCATCGGACGAGGATGGAAGATTAGCAGGAAGTTGCTGAGCGGCAGAGGCCTAGAAAAGCTTTAGTCGGATGTAGAGCTAGCATGGAAAACGCAACAAGACATACCTTGCTTTGTCCTGGTTGTAGGAATAGTGTAAAAGCAGAGGAGGATCCGGAAGAGATTCCGCGCTTGTTCAGGGCAGTAGTACGAAAATGGGCCAGCTGGGCCGGTCTCAGCAGCGCTTTAAATGCAATCATGGCGCTGACCGCCCGTAATTTTAGCAGAATAGAGGCATCTATTGGAAGCTGAGTTAATTCTCTGCAGATTCTTCAAGCCCTATTTACCCGGTCTACGTAGTTGCATTGAATTGAGCTTCTCTCTCACCTGCCGTTACACTCACCAAAAAACAGAGCAACAGCTCATGTGGCGCCTGTAAGCTAACGCCACATATCTATCTGTGGCTGTGTTTTGTCCCCCGCCAAAGCCCGCTTTTGGCGTCACTAAAGGAAAGCCGGTAAACAAACTGAAAAAAAGTGCCCCTCCATTTCTTTTTGGGGCTCGGCTCTGCAATCAATTTACCTGTAATTTCTTTTTGGGCACGACAAGAAAGCCGCAGCAAAAAAGTGAAAAGCGCTTCCGTGACTCAAAAAAAAAAGCGCCTTGGTGACTCAAACAAAGCTTTTGTTCTTCAACCCGCCCTTTACTTGATTTTGGTCATTATTAGTCCTTTTACAGGCAGTTTTTCCCCATTTAACCCCCAAAACTTGACCTGACTTGGAAGCCCTTTCAGATTGGGGCTTTCGCTGCAAAACGTTCCCACATACGCTCCGATCACTGCGTATTAGCAAGGCTCAGCAGATTTACTGCCATCGCCACTTTTTTGCTTCTTCTCTCCACCGCTTAGTTTTTGTTTCTACTCGAGCTGGACTTCGACTAGGACCGCCCTTTGCGACTTCGAATTTCTATCATTCGAGTTCTGTTAGAATGGCGTCTGCTCCCACTCAGTTGCCCGCCGGTAATTAATTCTTTTTTTTTCTTTCTTTTTTTTGTTGTTGCTTGCCTTGCGATAGGGCTTTTGAACTTGACTTGCTGACTTTGGATTTCTGTTTTTATTAGAGGGCGCTGCTGCTCCCGCTGCTGCCCAGCCCACCCAACCCAAGGTGAAGACCGAGAAAGAGCGTTAGTCAACTCCTCCTTTGCTTTCGACCCGTTCGCCTGTTTGCCCGTCCGTCCGTCTCGGCCCGTCCCTTGCCCGTGATACCCCACTCCGACGTCATCACGGCGCAATTACCATCTTTTCCAAAACAAACCCAACCCTAAATACCTCCACGTTAAACGCTAACACATCTCCAGTCGAAAAGGAACGCAAGAAGGCTGCCAAGCAGGCCAAGTTTGAGCAAAAATCCAAGGCCAAGGCCGAGAGCGCCGCCGCGCCTAAGCAGGCCAAGGAAAAGAAGGTCAAGCCCGCCAAGAAGGAGGAGGAGCCTCTCCCCGAGTATGTCGAGGACACCCCCGAGGGTGAGAAGAAGATTCTCAAGCCGTTCGAACACCCGCATTACAAGGCCTACAGTGCCGTCGCCGTCGAGTCTGCCTGGTATGAGTGGTGGAACAAGCAGGGCTACTTTAAGCCCCAGCTGAAGCCCGATGGCACTGTCCTGGACAAGGGCAGCTTCGTCATTGTCCACCCCCCTCCCAACGTCACCGGTGCCCTGCACATGGGCCACGCCCTGGGTGACTCGCTGCAGGACGCCATGGTCCGTTGGTACAGAATGCGCGGCTACTCGGCCCTATGGCTGCCCGGCTGCGACCACGCCGGTATTGCTACCCAGTCCGTTGTCGAGCGCATGCTGCAGCGCCGTGAGAACAAGACGCGCCACGATCTGGGCCGTGAAAAGTTCATTGAGCGCGTGTGGGAGTGGAAGGAGGAGTACCACAAGAAGATCAACAAGGCCCTGACCAAGCTGGGTGGTTCGTTCGACTGGGAGCGTGAGGCTTTCACCATGTCGCCTCACCTGTCCAAGGCCGTCACTGAGGCCTTTGTTTCGTTCCACGAGGAGGGCATCATCTACCGTGCCAACCGCCTGGTCAACTGGTCGACTCGTCTGTCCACTGCCGTGTCCAACCTGGAAGTTGACAACAAGGAGCTGACCGGCCGCACTCTGATGGATGTGCCCGGCTACGACCGCAAGGTCGAGTTTGGTGTGATTGTGCACTTCAAGTACCCCATTGAGGGCTCTGACGAGACCGTTGAGGTTGCCACCACCCGTATCGAGACCATGCTGGGTGACACTGGTATCGCCGTCCACCCGTCAGACAAGCGCTACTCCCACCTGGTCGGCAAGTTCGCCCTGCACCCCTTCCTCGACCGCAAGCTGCCCATTATTGCCGACGAGTACGTTGACATGGAGTTTGGTACCGGTGCCGTCAAACTGACCCCCGCCCACGATCCCAACGATTTCAACCTGGGCCAGAAGCACAAGCTTGAGTTTATCAACATCCTGACTGACGATGGTCTACTGAATGAGAACGCTGGTCCCTACAAGGGCCAGAAGCGCTTCGATGTGCGTTACAAGGTTCAGGACGACCTGAAGGCCAAGGGTCTGTGGGTCAAGGTTGAGCCCAACCCCATGAAGGTGCCCCTTTGCAGCCGTTCCAAGGACATTATTGAGCCCATCCTGAAGCCTCAGTGGTGGGTCAAGACGGACAAGCTGGCTGCTGCCGCTGTCGATGCCGTCAAGACTGGCGAAATTGAGATCCGCCCGTCGACTGCCAAGAACATGTTCCTTGCCTGGATGCACCCCGACAACATCCAGGACTGGTGCATTTCTCGTCAGCTGTGGTGGGGCCACCAGTGCCCCGTGTACCAGGCCATTGTCGAGGGTGAGTCCAGCGACTCGGCCGACAACTCGCGCTGGTTCGCCGGCCGCACCGAGGAGGAGGCGCGCGCCAAAGCCGAGAAGGCGCTGCCCGGCAAGACCTTCAAGCTTGTGCGTGACGAGGACGTGCTTGACACTTGGTTCTCCAGTGGTCTGTGGCCGTTCAGCACCATGGGCTGGCCCGACAACAAGGCCCTGGACATGGAGCGCTTCTACCCTACGTCGGTGCTCGAGACTGGCTGGGACATTATCTTCTTCTGGATTGCCCGCATGGTCATGATGGGTATTAAGCTGACTGGCAAGGTCCCCTTCAAGGAGGTCTTCTGCCACTCGCTGGTGCGTGACAACGAGGGCCGCAAGATGTCCAAGTCTCTGGGCAACACCATTTCGCCCCTGGACGTCATTGCTGGCATCGAGCTGGATGACCTCAACGCTCAGCTGCTGGCTGGCAACCTGCACCCCAGTGAGGTTGAAAAGGCCACCAAGTGGCAGCGCGTGGCCTTCCCCGAGGGCATTCCCCAGTGCGGTGCCGATGCTCTGCGTTTCTTCATGGTTTCGTCGACTGCTCCGTCGGGTAGTGACATTAACCTGGACATTAAGATCCTGGCTGCCATGCGCCGTTTCTCCAACAAGATCTGGCAGGCCGGCAAGTACGTCCTGGGCAAGCTGCCCGAGGACTTCAAGCCCAAGGCTACGATTGAGCCTGGTGCTACGCTGGCTGAGAAGTGGATTCTGAGCAAGATGGCCACTGCTGCCAAGGAGATCAACGAGGCTATGGAGGCCCGCGAGTTCCAGAAGGCGTCGAACCTGGTTTACCAGTACTGGTGGACGCATCTGTGCGATGTTTGGATTGAGAACTCCAAGTCGATCATCCAGGACGGTACGCCCGAGGAGCGTGAGAGCTCGCTGCAGACTCTGTACAGCACTCTGGAGGCTGCCCTGCTGCTGATCCACCCCTTTATGCCTTTTAGTAAGTCTATGCAATGGATGGTGATTACAAAAGATGAGACAGAGCTAACATAATTGCAGTTTCCGAGGAGCTGTGGCAGCGTCTGCCCCGCCGCGCTGGCGACAAGACCGAGTCGATCATGCTGGCTGCTTACCCCGAGTTTAACGAGAAGCTCTACAGCCCCGAGTCGGAGGCTGCGTACGAACTGGTTATGGCCTGCTCGCGCGGTGCTCGTTCGCTGATGAGCGAGTACCAGATCAAGGAGGAGGGCAAGGGTAAGTTTTACGACGACTAAGCCAACCATAGTTTCAGACCTTACTAACTTGTTGAAATAGTTCTCTTCCAGGCTCTGGACGAGACCTCGCTGACTACCGTCACCCGTGAGGCCGCCTCCATCAAGACGCTATGCGGCAAGGGCTGCAAGGAGGTTGAGTTGCTACCTCCCTCGTCGACGCGCCCTGCCGGCTGCGTGGCCTACCCTGTTGGTTCCGAGGCCGTTGCCTACCTGTACGTCAAGGGCCATGTCGATCTGGACGCCGAGATTTCCAAGGCGCAGAAGAAGCTGGAAAAGCTGCAGATGGGCATTACCAAGCAGCAGAAGCTGCTGGCCGACCCCAAGTACCAGGAGAAGGTTGCGGCGGCTATCCGCGAGGCCGATGCCAAGAAGCTGGTCGACCTGGAGTCCGAGGCCAAGGGTTTTGAGGGCACGATTAAGCAGTTTGAGCAGCTCAAGCTTGAGTAGGCAGTCTCAAGGGCTGAGACAGTTGTTTCATGAAGCATAGAACAAGAAAAAAAGGCCAAAAAGGAGGCCACAAAAAGGAACAAAAATAATAGGGATATATATAAGGGTATACCTTTTCGTATGGGAGCGGGACAAGTAGGACTAGAAATACAGGCGTTTTACCAAAACTAAACTACATTGCTAATGATGTTACAAAGTGGGTGATTCAAGTAATCAATTATGTGGTATGACGTCAAGGCAGTAGTGGATATGCACACATGATAGGACAAATATCTCCAAATCCTTGGCCTAAGCATTTTAGAAAGGCCATCGCCAGCTTGATTTACTCCGACTTCTTGACCTTGAGGTCCTCCGCCTCCTCCTGCTCAATGTTATCCAGCTCCTTGCTCTCGGCGTACCACTGACCAGCCTGGAGCACCAGCACGCCCACCAGCACGAGGGCCAGGATAGTATTAGACGCCGAGAGGACCTTCATTGAGTCCTCGCGGCCAATCCAAATCTCGCCCTGCTCGGCGGCGGCGCGGGCCTGGGCGTTCCAGTCAGCATCGGACCAGATATCGGCCGAGACAGCGCGCAGCGTCTTGACAATGTTGGCAATGTACACAGCCACGCCGATAAAGTACAGGATCAGCGAGGCGCCGTCAAACAGGAAATTGGCTTCCGACGGGCGAAAGAGCTTGAGGAACAGGCCGCCAAAGCCGACGCTGACGACAATGTTGAGGATGCGGCCAATCAACGGAGGCGACTGGTGCATCCACTTTAGGTGCGCCGCAAGCTGGTCGTAGTATTCGGCGGGC
Organism: Thielaviopsis musarum; assembly: GCA_001513885.1. Lineage (NCBI taxonomy): Eukaryota > Fungi > Ascomycota > Sordariomycetes > Microascales > Ceratocystidaceae > Thielaviopsis > Thielaviopsis musarum. The sequence continues at coordinate 212,124 of LKBB01000002.1, forward strand.
ACGGGGTCAGACGTCCACAGGAGGGGGTAGTCGTAGGGGAAGGAGGCAAAGAGGATGCCGAGAAAGAAGCAGGTAGCTAGATGCGGGGGGTTAGCGAGGAGAGCAAACTAGGTGTTTGATGGGAAGAATTGGCAAGAGTAAATGGTGACACGGGATGGAATGGACAGAGGCAGTTGATTGATTGCAGACACGTGCTGTATCCGGCTCCGCTTCAGCACAATGCAAAAACACATGTCACATTATGCATACAGCACTGTACATTACATGGAATCCCAGGCGAGCCACAGGACGCACAACTGCAACGCACATGGTATGTATTTGTGCATAGCACAGGCAAGGGAGGGGCAGGTTGAAGAAAACAACGGAAATACATACGGCCGATGATCATAAAGGTGGCAAACGACCCGGTGCCGCGGTAATTGCGCGACACGCTGGACTTTGACCAGTCAATCCAAGTGCCCATCGTGAAGTTTTTTTTTTTTTGGAGATTGACGGAGTAGTTTGAGATTATTTTGTGCTGGACAAGAAAAATAAAAGAAAAAAAGGAGAAGAAGTCGTTGGCGGGAATGGATGGAAATTCAAGAAAAAAAGTACATCGTAGTAGTAAGTGAAAAAAAAAAAAAAAAAAAAAAA
>LKBB01000002.1:212808-266525 GCA_001513885.1 Thielaviopsis musarum
AAAAAAAAAAAAAAAAAAAAAAAGTTCGGTAAAAGCTCTTTTGGGCTTGGTGCTAGGTGACGTTAGTGCTGCTTATTTGTAAAGTTAACAAAGTGACACGGAGTAGTTTAGGTTCCGGTTTTGCGTTTTCAGTGGAGGCGGATAAAGACAGTGCGTGCATGGCAGAGTGGATACTGTGCGAAGAGCGGAGAATTCAACCCTGGAGTTTTTATACTCTGTAACTTGTAAGTCGACTAGGGTCTGTTTGTACCGGCACTACTCCGTACTAGCAGTAGTACTCACTGATTTTGACGAATCGGGAAAAGAGCCTAGAATATGAGACGAGAAAAAATTGCATTGAAAATAAAGACCATAATTCCAACCCTGGGTATCACAAATAGAGCCAAACGCCACCCGAAAAAAAACCAAAAAGAAAGAAATGAAAACAAACTCCATCCTCTGCGTGCACCAACCCGTCGGGTAGTTTCCCTAGAACTGCATCGGGTTGTGCACTGGCGAAGCAGGGGGCGTTAATAGCCCCCACCGCTCCTCTTCCATGGGCTCCTCTGTCCCAAAGAACGCCTGCTCTAGGGCGCCCGCATCCGTCAGGTCCAGACCCGCACCGCCCAGACCAAAGACGGAAGAAAGACCATCCGCAAGGCCGTTCAGCGCGTCCTGCACTTCGGCCGGGGCATCGCCCAGCATGAAGCCCGCCAGGTGGATGCCAGGGACGGGAGCAGGAGCCCCGGCCGGCAACGGCGGCGAAGGAGGTAACACCAGGGAAAGTCCTGGGGCCGGGGCGGACGTGGGAGCAGGCGGAGAAGGAGAAGGCATCGGTGCTGCCACAGCGGCTCCCTCGGGCTCCGGAGACAGAGTGCCCCAGAGCTTGGTGGAAGCGGCGGTTGTGGGGGCAGCGGGGACGGAGGCGGTGGAGGGAACAGTGGAAACCGAGAGAACCACAGGCCCATTGTCAGCCGATCCTGCAACAGCAAAATCGGCCGAGGATATGTAAAAGCCTCCCTGCACAGAGGCAGGGAGGGAAATGCCCCGTTGGGCGGCCAGGCGGGCACTGCGACGCACGAGAGCCATTGCGAAAAGAAAAACTTCCACTCTGGATATAGTTAGTGACTTGCATGCTATATAGGTGGAGTGAAGAAGTTGAAGAAGAGCAATGATGGGAGGTAAAGGTAAATAGAAGTAAAGTGAGTTGTAAAAGTAGAAAGCATAAATATTCAAAGAAAAATAACTTACAGTCAACGGGCAGAGGAAGAGAGACCTGAAAGGCGAGAAAGAAGAATATTCGAAGAATAATGTTTGAATTTGATGATGAACTTTGATGAAGAACTTTGATGAAAAAAAAATATTTAAAAGGATAAGTTTTTGATGAGGAAGAGAAGTGGGAGATGTCCAAGTTAATAGACGGCGGGAGCCAACGAGAAGCTTGTTCCCGCCCCGCCTTATGCATGAAGACGAAACGATTAACCCAAATCAGGTAGTGAGCTATACAAGCAGCCACTAACAGCGCGTCACTAACCACATACGGAGTATACTTGAACTATGTACTATTAGTAGTAGTTGATGCACCTTTGTGCGAAAAAGGGCAGCTTAGTCACGTCGAATATGCTATGGTCGACACCGGTTTTGGTTTAGTACTCGTGTACAAAGCCCACTGTTTTATTGTTTCAGTGGAAGCAAATGGCGGGCGGGTGAGTTCATTGGTACCGCGTCTTTGGTGACTTACAAGTACAAGCCGCTTGTGGCAAACGGGCACGTAATTCGTCCCTGTCCAAAGTCGAACATGACTTTTGGCAATCTGAACTACTCACGAAAAAGAGCATCAAGCTAGCATTTCACACAAGCGTAGTTTGTCAAGAACTGGCGGCAGATGAAGTACTATTCGTCTCTACCAGGTCTGCCCATCAAGTACAAGTGACAGTACAAGCGACGTCGTTTTCGGACTACCGGGCCCGCTTTAAAACGGCGTCAGACCCACCTTTTATATTAGAGTTAGGGCCCCCCCCGGCCTGTTGTTGCTCTAAAGCCCTAACGCTGACCCTTGACTGGCGTTTGGGCACTAACACGTGAAGATTTAGCATGTGATCTTTGGCGATTGGTGCTATTTTCGTTTTAATTTTTTCTGCTTTATTTCTTTTCTTTTGTTTCACTTGATATTTCTTACTAAAAATAAGAAAAAAAACAGTAATCGACCAGATAAAGAAAAAGCGTGCATAATCAAGCTGAAGCTTGCATCGAGCTGCCCACTTGCAACGCAACAAGAATAATACTACGGAGTACGAAGTACAATGGAGCAGAGTTTTAGGATCAGCAAGCCAGGCATATTGACAAGCAGAGCCAAATGCCAGAAACCCTTTCCATGTTCAGTTTTAGGCACAAATTTTTTTATTTTTCCGGATTATCAGCGGTGCAGGTGCGTGCAGGGATTGTTGCTTGTACTTATTGGGCTGGGTTAGAAGAGCAGCTACACTTTGTCTTTGGTGATAGCGTGAGAGAAACGAGAAAAAAGGAAGCACATTAACTAGAAGAAAATAGGGATTGGAAAGTAGCAAGAAAACGCGGTGTTTGCACTTGCTGTTTGTATAATGAAAAGTTTGCAGTTCTTTCCGTGAGCAGAAACGGTTGGGCTGGCAACCTGAGGAATCAATATTTCACGCTTCGTTTACTTTTTGCTGTAATCCTCTTGATGTGCTCTATAATATTCCTTTCGCGTTCTTGTTGTTCCTCTCCTCTCAGTCATTTACTGCAAGTCGAATCTTATCTCCCCAAAGGCACCTTTGTTTGTGCTTCGATTTTTACGCCCAGTCTCAGTGCTCGGTTGGTTTCTTTGGCATGCATGCTGCCAGATAATACTGCCGTTCCGGGGCGTCACGAAATATAATAAAATCCAGACGCTGTATTTTGTTTTTCTTTTCTTTTCAATCACTTCTCATTTACTTAATATCCTGTTTCTAAGCCTCGACATAGCCACATCTACCATAATACGCCGACAAAATGCTCACTCTACTATCCACCCTGCGCCAATGGCTCGTCACTCTACTGCTCCTATCAGCATACGTTCGTGCCGATCTTTCCATCTATACTGCCTCTGACACGTACATCTACAAGGGCTGCTACAACGAGACTGTACAATTACCCGGTACCGGTGGTGTGCGCGCGCTCAGCGGCGGCAAAAGCGAGCAGCTTATGGGGACCATGACGGTGCCGCTGTGTCTGTCGTACTGCCTTGATGACGGCTATGAATATGCTGGCCTGGAGTATTCAAGGTAAGTGACAAATGTTGCATGATATATACAGTAAGCTAATGCGTACAGGGAATGCTGGTGCTCGCACTATCTCTCGAGTCTGTCGGTCAAGTTGAACGATTCGGCATGCAACGATGCGTGCGACGGCGACCAGAATGTGGCCTGCGGTGGCTCGCTGAAGCTGACATTGTATGAGAAGCAGAAGACAAGTGACTCTCTCAAACACGGTGCCAGTATTGGCGCTGCGAGTCTTGCGGCTTTTGCTACAGTTTTTTTCTTTTAGGTTCAAGGTTCCGACGTTAGACTGCTTATACTACTTGAATATACTTCATCATTTATATCCCATTCTGTTTGCTGTTCACGTATGTTTAGGTCAGATATTTATAGGTGGAATGCCTCGCGCCCGCGCTGCCTCCCGCATGGCACCTTTGACCCGATCCAGCGCCTCATCCCACGCCCGACACGCATCCAGCTTCGCACCGGCCTTCAACTGCCTCACATTCCAGTCCATCCAGCGCACCAGCCGCACTGCCTTTTCCATGTCGCGCTCTTCGAAAATGACGCGCGCAATGTACTCGCCAAAGATGTCGACGTCATCAACGTGCGGGCCGTCGTCGACGGTGCCCTGCAGCCACGAGGAAATCATGGTGCGGATGTGTTCTTCGGATGAGGTGCCCAGCGACGAGAAGACAACTTTGGGCGGGTGCGCGGGAAAGAAGATGGTAGGCGCAGGGTCGGCGGGGGGTTCGTGGGGAACGGTGAAGAGAGTGTCTGCATCTTGTTCTGGTGCAAGGCGGTGTTGTTGTTGCTGCTGCTGGCGCTGGCGGCGGTAGTCTTCGATGACTTCCCTGCGTACATCTTCTGGTAGCTGCTCAAGCACATCCATATCTATTCCTTCTAGTGCATCCTGACTGCCATTTTCTGCCGAGCCCGTGGCTGTAATACCAGTACCAGTACCAGTACCAGTACCCGCCGCGGAAAAGTGTACCGTCCTCAGCCGTGACGGACTCGCCGTCGCTGACCCCGCCCCCGACGCCGACCCGGTCCCCGACCGCGAAAACAACGCGCCCGAACTCCCGAAGCGAAAGCTCGTCTGCATAAGCCCGCGCTCTGCGTCCTTTATTCGTTCGCGCGCCTTGGTCCTGTTGACGCGACGCGGCGGCGTTGTAATGCCATTTCTCGTGCGCTGTTCCCGCCGTGGCGATGCACGCTGCATTCCGGCAGAGGACGGGCCTGCTGTATCGTGCACGTCGCCGAGCCGGCCGTATGTAGCGAGCACTTCGGCCTTCATATCGGCAGGTAGTGCGGCAAATACTTCTGGGTCAATCTGCGACGACAGGACTTCTGTTTCCATCTCTGTCGCGGTTGGAGCCCGCGTTTTGGATCTCCCCTGCGCCATCAGCTTCGTGCGGATGTCCACGGGCAACTCGGCCACTACAGCCGGGTCCGCGTTTGCAGGAAGCATGAACTGCGTGCCGGCAATGTTCAGCAGACTGGTGGCCTTGTCGTCGCGCTCGCGCGCCTGGACAGCTGCAAAGGCCGTGTGACTTGAGGCGCTGAGGCGGTTTTTGCGCGGCGTCAGCGGGGCTTCGGATATAGGGTCGTCTTGGACGTCGAGGGCGCTGGGGGTGGAGCGCTTGGAAAATACGGCGTGGGCAGGCTGTTTGGTGGCTGGCGGGATGGGAGGTTTGGAAGAGGGTGCAAAATACGAGGATGAGACAGAGGTCTTGGGCGCAAAAGACGGAAAAGTAAGACGCTTCTGGCTCCCGGCCTCTTTGATGGGCTCAAGCTTCGTCAGCTGCACACCCAGCCCGCGAATATCGCCGGGACTAAACCTAAACGAACGCAGCAGCGCGACTGCTTCTCTGGCAATATCGTCCGCACTATTTGTTGCCATGCCAAACACCACGCTCTTATTGAAAGTGTCACATGCCCCGTGGCCGAGATGCTTGACGGGCTCCAGCGGCGCCGTCGCCGCGCGCCGCATGATTTTCAGAGTCAAGTTCCTGCCGCACACGTGCTCGACGAGCAGCCGCCGCTCTAGCTCGCGGCACAGGCTGCCCATGAACTCGTCGGCCTCGGCCTGCGTCACGAAGCGGATACCCCAGCTGACTTCAGCCGAGACAGACTTGCGCGGCGCTGTGTCGCCGACGCGCGTCTCGTCGAGGCCGCGCGCATACGCCCACAGCTTCTCGCCCGTCTTGGGGCCGAGCAGCGATGAGAGGCGGTCCTTGGAGAGCGCGCGGAGGTCTTGCACGAGGACGATTCCGTGCTCGGACAGTTTGCCACTGATGCTGGCGGCGACGCCGGGAAGGCTTTTTGTTTCCAGGGCGCCGATGACGGAGAGCACGTCTTCGGGGCGCAGGAGATATTGGCCGGCGGGTTTGGCCTTGCGCAGGGCTACCTTGGCCTGGAGGATGTTGTGTCCGATGCCGACTGACACATCGCAGCCCGTGCGGTCCTTGACCGTCTGTCTCAGAGTGGCCGCTAGGGCTTCGGCTTCCTGCTGCTCCTCGCGGATATACGACTCGGCCAGGCCGTCGGAGAAGGTCGCGTCGCAAATTATCTGCGTGGCATCAATCAGAGCCTCGTCGACGCTGACGCTCTGCACCACGCCGCCTGTGGCAATCACGGCGTCGTAAAACGCCTCGCTAGCAGCCTCATAGGCGGGAAAGTCGTACGGCAGCACTGTGACTGCGGGACACAGCTCTAGCGCGCGCTTCATCCACATACCGTTGGTAATGCCGAAGCGGCGCGCGGGGTAGTTGCAGCTGGCAATCTCGGAGCTGGGGCTGGGGCTGTGCGCGACGACCACGGGCTTGTCGACGAGGCAAGGGTGGCTCTTGAGCGAGACGGCGCAGAAGAAGCTGTCAAAGTCGACGTGCAGAATGTAGCACCGGGCAACCGGAGGTCGTTTTGCCGTCTTGGCGGTCTGTGATGACGGACTGCGCGCAGAGGCCATGCGCTGCATCTTGGACTTGAGCTCGGCCTTCCACGTCGACAGATGGTGTAGCCGGCTCTCGGCGTAGAACTGCTGCAGGAAGTTCGGGTTGGCCGACGAGGCGTTGCGGTAGTGGGGGTCGGAGAGCAGCCAGGCGTTGTATTGTTCCGAGGTTGGATTGGCGGGAAGTTCTGTGGTTGTGTTTGAAGCTGCCAGAGCGGGTCGGCGGATATCTTGTACACGGTTCTTTTTGTCTTGGTCGAGAGAGAGTTGTCCGGATTCTTCTGCCTGATTTGTCGGTGCTTTGCGTACCACGCTCCCGGCCTGCTCGGCGAGGTCGAAAATCTCATCTGGAATGTCAAAGCTCGAAAACTCGTTTGCAATTTCGGCATTCGAGGCTTCCTGAATCTCACGATTCTTCGGCTCATCCTCGATATCGTCATCCATTTCCCCTTTGCGCAAGTCCTTGAACTGCGCGGGTGTCTGGAACTGCCCCCTCTGCGATGCCGCCGACAACAACGAGCGGAACTGGCTGCCGTAGAAGCCGCTCTCCGACTGCTCTTTGTACACCGACGCACTCTGCGGCGTGATTGCCTGCGAGAAAAGACCCTTGTTGGGGTCCATGCTTAAGGCCTTTTGCCGGACGCCTTCACTGGTGACTTTATAGTTGGTCCACGAGAGCAACCGTCCAGCCTGGATCGAGTCGGTGACCCATGCCGGCTTGACGATGCGGTATCGCGCAAACTCGTTCATTTTCTTGGGCGTTAGAGCCGACGCGATGATGTGCGTGGCCGTGGTTTTGCCGTTTAGGTACTGCAGGAAGCCGGCGCCATGCTGGACGAGCTCTTTGTGGAGTCTGCCAAGGCTGTTAGTTCTTCACCTCTTTGGCAAACTACTAACTATTATCACCATCCCCCAAAGACCTACACCGCCGGCCTCGGTGAGAAGAGCAAAAGCACCTACACCTGCAGTGATGGCTGCGTATATCCAGACACATGGGCAACCACGCCGCGGAAAATCTGTGGCTTGTCGCCGCTGGCCGCGCGGATTCTCGCATCGAGATTCTGCAGCTTGATTTTCTTGCGCCGAAAGTAGTCGTCAAAGCCGTCAAACGTGCTGGCTTCGTATTCTTCGCCACCTTCGTCGGTGAATTTGTGCGTTTCGATGCTTTTGCGCACCTGCGACGACTTTTTTTCCAGGGCGCGGTTCATTTTGCTCACATGCTTTAGATGATGTAGCTTCTGACGAACAATACTCGCAATGCTTCTGACGAACAAATACTCGGCAGATTAAAAGTGAGTCGCGTTTGGCTTGAACGCGTTTCCACAGGCCGTTCCGTTTTGTTGCTGTGTAACAAAGTGCTGCGCTGCTGCGCCGAATCCAACAAACCGTCAGGCCGCCGCCAATTTACGCGGAGTCACGTGAGTCCATGACGTCCAGGGCCCACTTTACTTTTACTGCTTTTGCGATGCGCTGAAGCATGCTTTAACTCCAAGGCCCATCAATTTATCGACCGACGGACTTTGTCCCGCCTTTAGCGTTTTAATCAAGATGGATAACAACGAGTTCCGCAAGCTAGTCTTTTCTAGCACCCAAAAGACTGGCTCGTCAGCCAATAAAGATGGCGATTCTTCCGCCAGCAAAGACGATCAGCCCCGTCCCGGCTTTGCGCCACTGTGAGCTTCTTCCTTGCGCTCTACGTCGTCCTTGCATTCGACATCAGCTGACCAACACCTCCAGAAACAGAAACGGCTTCACTCGCAAACATGGCTCTGGCTACACTCCACACGCCGCCGAGCGCAACCGCCAAGCCCAGCACCAGAAGCTCTTCAAATCCTCGGCCCCCAAAGGCATCAAGCTGGCCACCGGCTACACCGACCGAACACACACCCGACATGATCAGGACGAGCGTGAAGCACAAATTGCAGCCCTGGAGAAACTGCTCAAGGACGAGGAAATCGACCAGGCCACGTTTGACCGGCGGCGCGACGAAATTACCGGCGGAGACATCTCCGCCACGCATTTGGTCAAGGGCCTGGATTTCAAGCTGCTAAAGCGGGTGCGCGAGGGCGAGGATGTGTTTAACGGCGGCCCTGCTGATGAAGACAAAGCTGCAGAGGTAGAACAAGGCCAGCAAGACGACTCGGATGTCGACGAGGAACTAGACAATGTGCTTTCCAGCGACGTGCAAACTGTGGCGCGGGAAAAAACGGTCAAAAAGGGCCAGCTCTCGACAGTTGCCGCGCCCGGACAGAAGCGCACGCGCAACCAGATTCTGGCAGACCTTAAGGCGGCCCGTGCGCTGGCAAAAGCGCAGCCGGCGGGTGCGGGCGTCGGCCAGCGGTTCAAAAAGATTGGCGCAAAGCAGATGCCCGGGTCGCGCATCGAGGTGGACAGTAAGGGTCGCGAGGTGTTGATTATCGTGGACGAGGATGGCCATGAGAAGAGAAAGGTGCGCAAAGCGCCGGCGGGCGGGCAAGAGGGGAAAAAGGAAGAGGAAGAGGTGGATATGATGCCAGATCCGGCGGTGAAGCCGCTAGGCATGGAGATTCCAGAGGCGTTTCAAAAGAAGGAGGAAAAAGAAGAGGAAGAGGATGTTGATATTTTCGATGACGCGGGGAGTGACTACGATCCGCTGGCGGCTCTTGAATCAGGCTCTGGTTCTGATTCCGACAGTGACGAAGAGGGCGAAGCAAAGGAGTCTACCGACGCACCCGCCCGCAAGCCCGCCTCAGACCCATCTGCTTCCTCCTCGGCGCCGCGGAATTACTTCAAAGACTCCAAGACGGCGCTTGCCTCGGAGCAAACCCTGCAGGCGCCGTCGTGGTCAGACCCCTCTCTGCAGGCCGTGCTCAAGAAAGCCGCCACGCTGCAGCCACGCGGCGACGGGACATCGGACTCGGAGACATCGGACGCAGAAGAGCGCGCGCGGCGCGAAAAGCGCAGAAAGATGCTCGCCAATGATGACCGCGATGCAGCGGACATGGACATGGGCTTTGGCACGAGCCGGCTCGAGGATGAAGAGGACTTTGACGATGCCGGCAAGATTAGACTGTCAAAGTGGACGGGCGGCGATGTACAGGAAGACGGAGAAGGAGAATATAAAGAGCGCGGCGGGAAGACGCAGCGCAAGCGCGGCGGCAAGAAGCGAAAGGGCGACGGGAACAACGCGGCGGATGTGATGCGCATAGTCGAGCAGCGGCGAGCAGAGGGGCGGTAGTACTAGTACTAGTAGTAGTAGTAGTAGTAGTAGTAGTAGTAGTAGTAGTAGTAGTAGTATATGGTACGTGGATAGGGTTCTTGGACAAGGGTTAAGCGCGGAATTCTAGTTTTCTCCTCTGTTTGGCGGGGAAAACAACGGCCCCACTTGATTTGATACCGCAGGAAATAAGCAGGCGGGAAAAAGGTCTCGGGAAGGCGCGTTTAAGAGACAATGGCGGAATTACGGCGATTCAGCTACCTTGTATGCAATACTCTGTACAATTCAAAGAGAGGTTACAAGTGCAAGAAAAGTGGTTTACCGCCTTTGTATTTGGTGGTTGGTGATTGGCGACAGCGCTGTTTGTAGTCGTTGCTTGTTTCCCCGTTTGCTGTTTCCCTGCTTGCTGCTTCCCTGCTTGCTGCTTCCCTGCTTGCTGCTTCCCTGTTAAGAAGCCCCCCGCTCTGCGCAACTGCCACTTTGATATCTAAAAGGCAGAAGGAAATGGATGTATGCTTAAAGCCGTTTATACCGTTTTCTTTTTCTATTCTTTCTTCTTCCTAATCTTTCTTCTTCATTAATCTTCTTTATTCTTTCCATATCTGCCTTTATTCTTTGCCATCTTTGCATTTCTCCTTTAATCTTCACCTCTATTTACATCTTCTTTATCAATACCTAAAATGGCCCCTGTCCCCCTGTGGCTTGACTGCGACCCCGGCCACGATGTATGTTTCTCTTATCTGATTACGCCGTTCATCTGACTGCGCCGCCTGCCGCTCCACATCGGACCTTCCGCTCACGCGCCTTTTGTCTAGGACGCCTTCGCCATTTTGCTGGCAGCGTATCATCCCAACATAGAGCTTCTCGGCATTTCCACTGTCTTCGGCAACGCTTCTTTGGAGTACGCATTACTCCGCCCTACACGCCCCTAGCTAAGCTAACCCGGCAGGAAAACCACACCAAATGCCTCATCCATACTGACCGCCATCGGCAAACACGCCGACGTCAAAGTCTACCCCGGCTACGCTAACCCCCTCCGCCGCGCCCCCATGCACGATCCCGCCTGCTCAATCCACGGCGAATCCGGGCTCGACGGTACTTCGCTGCTGCCCAAGGGCCAAGCGGCCGTGTGCACGACCGTCGCCGCCATTGACGCCATGTACGCCGCGCTCAAAGCCACACCGCCCGGCTCAGCCTTTTTGGTGGCCACGGGCGCGCAGACCAACGCCGCTGCGCTGTTTGAAAAGTACCCGGACCTGGCGGGCCACCTGGGCGGCTTCAGTCTGATGGGCGGCGCGGTCGGCGACGACTTTACCGATGCGGTGCTCGGCGAGGTCGACGGCAAGAAACGCATTGGCAACTGGAGCCCGTATGCCGAGTTCAACATCCTGGTCGACCCGGAAGCCGCAAAGAGTCTCTTTGACAACGACACACTGGCTGCAAAGACGACCATGATTCCGCTGGATCTGACGCATCAGGTGCTCGTGACAAAGGACGTGCAAAAGGTGATGCTCTATGGCGAGCAGAAGCCTGAGGCTGATGTTAAGCCGGGCGAGGGCAAGACGGTGCTGCGCACAATGCTGGTGGAGCTGCTAATGTTTTTTGCCAAGACGTATGCGTAAGTAGTCTGCTCCTATGTCTATGCCTATGCTGTGCCTATGCCTATCAGCACCTGCTAACAGCTCAGCGACGTCTTTGGCATCACCGCCGGCCCGCCGCTACACGACCCCCTGGCCGTAGCCATTGCCCTCATCGGCACCGACCACGAGATTCCCTTCTACGACTACAAATCCGACGCAGCCGACAAGACACCCGAGCGCTTCAAGATTACCGTGGTCACCGACGGGTCGTACGAGGAGGCGCAAAAAGGTGCGGCGCAGACTGGGCGCACCATTGCCGAGCTGCTGCCGTCGGGGACGCCGGGCGTACGTATCCCGCGCGGCTTAGATATTGATAGGTTCTGGGCCGAGATTGAGGCGTGTGTGGGTCGGGCAGATACGGTGAATGCGGGGTTGTAATTTGATGGGGATGGTGATGATGTGTGTTGTATATACTGTAAATAGATGTGGGATGAATGCACAATGAGACCAAGAAAGCACAAAGAAACAGAAAAGAAAAGAAACCCCCTACAATGCACGCTCTGTCGTCCCGTTAGCCGCCCTGAGCCCGTTCATTACCCGCCCGTACACCCACACTGTAATCATGCTGGACGGAGTACTCTTGATCAGCGAAATCAACAGTCCTCTATACAGCCCGCGAATGCCCTCACGCGCCAGAATGGTTTGAAACGCCGCCACCGTGCCGCTGTACTCGGGGATATTGCCGTAGACGTACTGCGCACGTGTCGGGCCTTGCACCTGCATGCGCTTGCGAATCAAGTCGAACGGAAACACGGCAATCTTGGACACGACGCCGGCCACGCTTCCGGCCGTCGCATCGTCGCTGCCCCACGGTAACCTGAGCACGCCAAGCCCCTGCCGCACCGACTCATACGTGGCAAAGAAGATGCCCATCTGCGGCACAGACTGCAAGAGTGTCGGGGCCAGGCCGCGGAAGAAGCCGCGCATGCCCTCGGCGTGGTATATATCGAGGCAGGCGCGCCGCAGCGACGGGTACACGCGCGCGTTGCCCTGCATGGCGAAGCGCGTGCGCAGCAGGTCCAGCGGGTATGTCGCAATGGTGGCAGAGGAACCGCCGACGGCGCCGGCGATGAAGCTCTCGGTTACGTGCGACAGGCGGTCGCGGCCAAGGAAGCGTTGTAGTAGTGCGGCTGTGTTGCGGTACGAGATGAATTGCACGCCGGTGTAGGCGGCGTACATGGCTTCGGCTGGCACGTTGCCCTTCCAGAAGGCGGTGAAGCCTTCGTGGCGCAAGATGTGGCGGATGGTGGCGATGGTGCTGCCTGAGGCGGAGGGCGTGGCGGCGGCGGCGGCGGGGGAAGGTGCGTGGATGTCGATGGATTGGAGCTGCATGCGGATCTTGACGACGTCGAGCGGCGAAATGGCGAAGCTATGCGCGGGGCGATGTGGTTAGTCAGAGTTAGAATCGGGGTCGAGGGTGAGAGCCGGAGGGAACGGAGATTGGAACACACCGGGTCACGAGGCCGGCCGAGATGCCGGCAATAAGCGACTGCGCGCGCGTGCCCTGGAGAACAGAGTCTATTAGCTTTTTTTTTCTTTCTTTTCCTTTCTTGTTCGTTAGATTCCAGTATGAAGAAACAAACCTCGTCCTTGACACGTCCAGAGGGCGCCATGAATGGAAATCCACCGAGAGAGAGAAAAAGATTAATTGGCCCCGGGAGGAAAAAAAGCTAAGAGGAAAGAAATGGCGCTTCTTTTTGCCCGTGATTGTTGTTTGTTGGCTTTGGCTCCTGATAAGAAAATTGCAACGCGGTAACAAGCCGCATTTCCAAAAAGGGCAACCCAAACCGCCGCCGACCCTGGCGCCAACCCTAGCGTCACATGCAGGGCGAACTTTGTTCGGGAAAATGGAGCTTGTTTCGTTGGGTTCTCCAAGTCCGGGAATCAGACCCTGGTCGTCTGTTTTTCAGCGACCGGAGAATTCAGCGACTAGGGCATTTCAGCGACTAAGGAAATGTCAAGCTTGATTCCTGTTTAGGACAGCAGAGCTCGGCTCCGCACGTTTGAGGAGAAGTTAAGTTATTGTGTAAGTTGTGCACAAAGTAGTAGATGAAAACGCAAATGACGCTTGCGGTCATGGGACCCAAGGGAAGGAGCCGCAGTCGGTCGGGCCGGCGTAGCATTTCAGGGCGTTTTCAATGGAACAAAGACGAAGGGAGAGAGGGAGCGAATCAAGAGTCAGTATTAGTATAGTACTAGCTAGTGGTACTACAGCCTTGTTTCTTGTGTTCCCGTGCTCCACTTTATTGCCTTTCGCTTTTCTCCAAAATCGAAGCTCCACAATCGTCGTCATTTGCATCCGGAAGCTTATGAGGCAAATTGATATTTTTTTCTAATATAAGAATCACTTCATCGACTTTATCTTATTTTCCTTTGAAACTCGACCTTACTTTCCCCGTGCTTTTCTTTTCCTTTTATTTCAAATCCTCTCAACATTCGCCCTTGTCAAACTAAGTGCATTCTCCCGCTGCACCTAATACTCGCCAAACCCAACCGTTGATTCCCTAATACTCGTCAAACCCAACCATGCCCTCAAGGCTGTCACCCGGTCTTCTCGAGACCAGTCTCTCGCTGCTGCTCACCGCTCTTGGCACGCCCTCTTCCACCCACGAAGCCCCCACCGGCCTTCTTCTCTATCTCTCGCCCATCCTGCGCCAACGAGTAAAGTATCTCTCGTCGCCATCAAGTCCATGGATGAAGCATCTCAGCCAGGACGCCAAGCTTTACGACACCCTCCAGAGCCTTGTCGCCAGCGGCACCCTCGAAATCCACCCCCTCTCGGGCGTTGTTGAGCTGGACTGGGCCGATAACATCGCCGTGGCCTATCACCGCGTCGACATTGAGACGTGCAACGCCTATGTAACTCTCGGCTGCCTCGACGACTTGACCGTTAAACTGCTCTGGACCACCGACGACCCCGAGGCATCCGCTGCCGGCTGCGACTGGAAAATCGATGCCGTCTTCACGCCCTCATTCCAGGACACCGCGCGCTTCGCCTCGTCCCTGGACGCAGCCGAAGCCGCCTTCACAGCCGCCCAGCCCGCTGCCGCTGCCACTGTTGACGCTGATGCTGACGCTGACGACGACTACTGGGCCCTGTACGACGCCACGCCCAACTCCCACACGCCCGCTGCCGCAAAGTCCCCGGCGCCCAGCACGCCGCTGAAACAAGCCCTCCGGCCGTCTGACGCCGTGACAGCCGCCATGTCGAGTGCCGAGCGCGCATACTTTGACATGTATGAAGACGTACAGCCGGCGCTTGACGGCCACGACCCGGACGAGGCCGAGCACATTGAAGCGGCCGGCATCGCGAGCACTCTAGGTCCCGACGCCGTTGTTGCCGCGGCAACAGCAGCGACAGCAGTACACATGACAGCCGTACCGATCGGATCCTCAGCGTCGTCGCTGGTCAACGTAGACATTGTGCAGCCGCGGCCCGAGTCGGCGTCGTCGTCGCGCGGCAGCGAGACGGTGGAGAAGCTGGAAGCGGTGGCGCAGCGCGACGAGGATGCGGATTTTGCGGTGCGGCAGCACATTTCGCGGTCGGTGCGGGGCTTGTATCAGTTGGCGCGTGGCGTCAAGATGGCGCCGGAGGAGTTTGCGCGGCTGATACAGAGCGAGGTGGAGTTGTTGGCGTTGCAGGAGGAGGAGGGATAGAGCGGTTGCGGTGGGTTAGAATGATTGAATAGACGTGATCGGTAGCTTGATCTATGTGTTGTACTCGTACTGTGTGCTGACCTATGTGTTGTACTCTGTGCTGTACATGTTGTGTTCTGTATCACAATCATGGATCTTGCCACCTTTCAGGCCGCTGTTTGCCTAATAGGATAGCTGCTGTAAACATTTTACAAGCATCTCTGGGGCCATATCCAAACACTATCCACGACGCTTTGCCGCTTGCACCCAAAACTCGTGCTGTTTTATTGGTGGCAGATTCAGGCGGTATGGATATGGAATCATGATAAAGACCGAGGTCCGGACCTGCAGCTGGTTTGCCGGAAAACGCTCTGTTACCGCCTGTATTTTTGGTTGCAGACACTGTCTTTTGTTTTTGTAAACACAAAGCTTGTTTTGTTTCTCGAACCGTCTGATACTCTAAAATCCCTGTAGGAACGTACAGCCCAAATTCAAGCCAAAAATTCAAAGGCCCAAGAACATGAGTGGACATGATAGAAGATAAAGAGCTTAAGAAAAAGAAAAGTAAAGAAAAAAAGAAAAGCAAAGAAAACAAATGACCGTAAAGGGAAGTTTGCTCTGTACCGTACCATTGGTGATCGACCCGCGGCCCAGCTTGTAGTAGTAGTAGTAGTAGTAGTAGTAGTAGTAGTAGTAGTAGTAGTAGTAGTAGTAGTAGTAGTAGTAGTAGTAGTGTCTACCAGCTCACTGGCCCGACCGTGACGTTTTCGCGTTTTCTCCTCTCCTTGATCTTTTGCTTCTGCAACATGAGCTTCTCTTCCTNAAAAGCAAAGAAAACAAATGACCGTAAAGGGAAGTTTGCTCTGTACCGTACCATTGGTGATCGACCCGCGGCCCAGCTTGTAGTAGTAGTAGTAGTAGTAGTAGTAGTATAATCACAAAAGTGCTCCAAAACTATAAATCTACATCGCCATAATCCATTAAAAAATGTTGATATGGCGTTGAGCTAGAAGACGGCCGTCACATGCACAAAAGGAAAAACAAGAAACTGTACGCTCGATGAATGCATTGATTTTCTTTTGGACGAAGCCAACAAGCAAAGACGATGAAGTGCTAGAGGATACTATCACTACTACTAGTAGTACAAAAAAAAACAAGAAAAAGAAGAGAAAAATACGGCCAGTCTGAACTTGGCTTGAAGCAGCGGAAGCCCGTGTGCAGGTAAAGAAGCTGAATCTGGGTTTTTCTTTTCTTTTTCTTTTCTTTTTCTTTTTCTTTTTTTTCTTTTGTTTTCTTTTTTTTCTTTTGTTTTCTTTGTTTTCTTTTTTTTCTTTTTTTTCTTTTTTTTCTTTTTTTTCTTTTTTTTCTTTTTTTTTCTTTCTTTTCTTTTTTTTTCTTTTTTTTTTCTTTTCTTTTCTTTTTTCTCTTTTCTCTTTTCTTTTCTTTTCTTTTTCTTTTTTCTTTTCTTTTTTTCTTTCTCTTCTTTTTCTCGAGCTGTTTGTTCCTCCGCTGCGCGTAGCTATCCAAGCACATCCACAAGTTGGAGGAAGAACTTATTTCTTGTGATGCGTCGTTTTTTTATTATTCCAAATTATGAAAAACGCCCAATTTCGCCAAGTCATTGTTTTCTATTTCCTTTCTGCAGGCACTCCAACTCTCGGGTCACGGTTGGTCGGATAGCAGAGAGTTGTATGTCCTTTGCCACATCGAAGCTGAAACCAATAATAATCATAATAATAATAATAATAATGATAATAAAAAAACAGCCACAGCTGTCAGAACCCAGGCCCGAGGCTTGTCTTTTCTTGCCTATGATGCAATACTGCTTTGCCTTGTTGTTCTGGCTATGCGTTTTTCGGGCGGATTTAAGTTGTAGCAAAGGGCAGAATCATAATAACGCCGTGATAAGAAAAGGGAGTAGCAGTATACTGGGACAATTCGTAACAGTACGTTATAGCTGTTAATTATCGGGGGCTGGACATACACTTGGTCACACGCCGGGGCGTCTCGTATGATGTGAAATGTCTAAGTTTTTTTTTCTAGTACTACTACTAGAGTACTCTTAAGTAGTGGAAACGCAAAAGAAAAGAAAAGAAAAAAAAAAAAGAAGAAATATTTGTATACCAAGTGCTACATCAAAACTACGGGCTGACGTGCCTTTGGCTTGACTTGACTTGGCTTAGTGTTGTTCTCGGTTAGCAAGTTAGTGATACTACTAACTACTACTGTAACTAACACTGCAAGTTTTATTAACTGTAGTTACTGCTATCCAAACAATTACCACAAGCCGCCTGACTTGGGAACCCGACGTGTCTCACCTTTCTTGCTTATCCATCACGCTAAACTCACTCCTTCGTTGGCTCGCCGCCAGACTAACCTGGGCTATTGTCGTTTCGGTTTATATTGTTGACTCTTTTTCTTTCTTTTCAAAAGAGACCAGTATAAGAAAGCTATTGTGATGGAGAGAGTATGGCAAGGCTGAATCGGGCAGGACCCAGAACGGGCAAAAAGTGAACAAGTCTACGGGTGGCAGAACAAAAGGCCTGAAATGATGGGAACTCGCAAGTGACGTACTTGAGTATGTGTATGTCTTGGCCCCCATACAACCTTTCATGCAAGTTTTCACACCGGTTCCCAACAATTATATGACACGACAATAATAAAGCACATGAAAATGTAAAGCGGCACAAAGCAACAGCTCTTCCATAACTCCGGTATTTCATGCCCTACTGCATTTCCTTCTTGCTTCATTTGCCGTCATTGCTGTCCCGGGCAAGACCCAGAGTTCTTTTCAAAGGCGAAATTACAGCGGTGCCAGACCGCTTGGCTGCGGGGTGGTATTTTGAAGGTCTTTTTTTTTTCTTTCTTTTTTTTTTCTTTTCTTTTTCTTTTTTTCTTTTCTTTTTCTTTTTTTTTCTTTCTTTTCTTTTCTTTTTTTTTTCTTTTTTTTTCTTTTTCTTTTCTTTTTTTTTCTTTTTCTTTTCTTTTTTTTCTTTTCTTTTTCTTCTTTTTTTCTTCTTTGTTTTTCTGTTTTCTTGGAAAGACCACCTTTGAAGGAAAAGGGTATAAAAGTAACTTTGTCCAAAAATACGGCTGCAAATAAAAATATGGGAAGCCGGTATCGACGCCATCTTGGCTAGCATCACGCCCTACTGTATTACTACTCCTGCTTGCTAGTGTAATACTTTTGCTACTAATTGGTGGTGGGCATCGACTTTTTTCCACCCAATATTCTACCAAAGGCTCAACCTATGATGAAGCATACCTGACATGCAGAGACTGGCCTGGAAGAGTGATAGAGGGACGTAAATGGTCAACTTTAACTAGGCGATGGACAGTTGGCACAGTAGAAAAAGGTCAGGATCGGAGTAGGTAGGAAGAAATAGCGGGAAGAGGAGCAGCAAAAGAGAATAAAAGAGAATAAAAAGCTACACAAAAGAAGAAAGAAGTAACAACTCAGAATGGAGAAGTTCTAGATTCTACTCCTAGTAGTAACTCTATTGAATGATGACGATCTAGTTCGGCCGTTGTGCAACAAAAAAAAACGAGACAGAGAATACTTGTAGGCAAGGACATTGGTACAACTATAAAAGAAAACAATCCGTTTTATATAAGGTAAGGACTATGCTAGCAAAGATCTGTAGCTTCTGCAAGAGCAGGAGACGGCCAAAGAGAAAAGGGCGGACAGAAGGTAATGCTACTGGTAGTAGTACAGTATGTAGCGTCTGGCTGTGCCTCGAAGCTGACAGTGACAGTGACAGTAACAGTAACAGTAACAGTAACAGTAACAGTAACAGTAACAGTAACAGTAACAGTAACAGTAACAGTAACAGGGCTGCTCAACTGAAAGCGGCACAGAAAACTGGAATATAAGCTAAGAAGAATAAGAGCAGAGGCAACAACAAAATATTCCCACAAAGAAAAAGCTTGGTAGTGAATAAAACAAAACACAAAAAGCCCCAACCAAGTAAACAGCAACTGACAAAAACAAACCAAAAAAGAAAAGAAAAAAAAAACAAAGAAGAAGAGAAAAAAACAAAGAAGAAGAGAAAAAAACAAAGAAGAAGAGAAAAAAACAAAGAAGAGAAAAAAACAAAGAAGAGAAAAAAAAAAAGAAAAGACAAAGTGTCTAAAGTTCAAAAGGTTATCCATACGCCATGATAAAAAAAGAAACATGATGAAAACCAGGTAGGATGCGACATAATAGTGCCGCAGCTTCCTACACAGTAGTATGCAAATACTATGAGAAAAAGGAAAACTCTAGCTTCATGACTTGACGAGAATGAAAGATGCAAAAGTAAAGCAAGAAATGCAAAATCAAAAAATGGGGTACGTGTGGTGTATCGCAAGGTCGTTAAAAAAGAAAAGACGAAAAAAGCAAAAGCAAAAGCAAAAGCAGAAGCAGAAGCAGAAGAAAAGCAAGGATCAAGTTAGATGGGCACCTGGCTCGCCACAGCATCGGCCGCGTTAACAGTCTCCTGCGTAAGCCGTAACTTTTCAAACAACACACCGGCATCCACCAGTAAGCTAAAGTTGTACGACGCATACAGCTGCGCTTGCTCCACCTGGTTCCGAAGAACCCCGACCACCCACGGAATACAACTCATGTCCACGTCCGTCGGCATCAGCCACAGCATCACTTGCGTACTCTCAGTGTCCGCTGCGGCGCCGAGAGCGAGATACGCCTGGCACGCCTGCTCGACCAGCATGCCCAACACGTGCGTCTTGTTCAACGCGGCCAGCACGCTGTCCAAGTCCGTAGCCGCCGCCGGAAACACATTACATATTGGGCATTGCATGACCCGGTATGCCGCGTAAACAGCTTGCTGGACGACAGCAACTGCGGCGGCAGAATCCGTGGCCAGGGCGTGGCGCACGGCTGACATCTCACCGAGGTACTTGTGCAGCGTGGGTAGACAGCCACATGTGGGCTCGTAGTCGTACGGCGACTGGAGCACGGGCGAGGCTTCCGGCGAGAGGTCCGGCGGCGTGGACGGGCAGTGGAACGAGGGCGACGCGTATGCAAAATCAGGAGACGGGGCGGGCGACGTGCGGCTGGAAAAGTCGCTGGGCTCAAAGAGCGGCTGGTTGTAGTGCATGGGCGGGGCGCTGGCCATTCCAAACAGCGGGCTATCGCCACAAAGGTCGCGCATGCTCATGTAACTGTTGGTAGGGACAAATGATATGCCAAAGGAGCTCGCGTAGGGGTGCGGCGACGGCATGCTGCTGGCGGGTGGGGTTGGCGGGTTGTTCATGAACAGAGTGGTAGGCATTTCGGCAGCAGCTAGCAGCGCCGCGCTGGACATCTTGTGGTGATAGTGGAACTGATCCTGCAGTAGGTGCTGCTGTTGGGGGGCCGGCGAGATAGCTGTGGCCGGGATGCCAGCGTCTATAGTAACGGAAACAGTCGACGTGGCGGCCACCACCATCGTCGAAGACACAGCAGCGGTAGCAACAGTAGTAACGACGGGCACGGCAGTGGTTGAAGGAGAAGAGATAGTCTTGGTCGGAGAAGAGATAGTCTTGGCCGAAGGAGAAGAGATAGTCTTGGCCCAAGGAGAAGAGATAGTCTTGGCCCAAGGAGAAGAGATAGGCTTGTTCGGCAGGCTCTTGCGCTGCGGGTGCGGCGATGAGGTTAGCGCGCCGCTGCCGGAGTGCTTGCGGCGTTGACGGGGCGTTGGCGAGGTGTATGACGCAGTTGGAGAGGAAGAAGAGGGAGAAGAAGACGAAGAAGAAGAAAAAAGAGAAGACGACAACAAAGAAGGCGGGAAAGATGTGACCTTGTTCTTGCGTGGACGGCCCATGGGCAGCTGTAGCGAGTAGTGGCACCGGATTCCTTCCTTGACACAGCGGGAGCAACCGGGGTCGTGACCCTTGGAGCAGGCAAGTTTGCGGGTTCCTAAACGTCGGAGAGGGAAACATGGTTAGCATATGATTATAATCACGGGTTGGAAAAAGGAGAACAAAAGAAGAAAAGAAAAGACACATACGGCACTCGTCACAGGCCTTGTGGATCTTAGGCTCGGTTGACACGACAGCCGGCTTGCCAACCTTGGACGGCGACAGCTGCTTGGAACCCATTGTTATATCTTGGTGAATTATTCAAACAGTACTAGTAGTAGTTGTAGCTGCTGGCTCGAATAGTGGCCAACAAGGAAAGAATATAGCAAGCAGGAAAAGGCGTAGCTGAGAAGTTTGATCGGACAAGAGTGATGAAGCTGGGAGTGGCCAAGTGATTTTTATATATGTAAGATACATAAACTTTAGGCACAGCCACGAGGGTGGTAAATCGGTGCAAAACAGAAAATTTGTAAAGTGAAAGTGAACAAGGCAAACAAGAGAATCGCAGAGCGTGCTCTCTCTCGAGATATATATAAATAAAATAAAAAATAATAAAAAAAAAACCCCCCAAAGTAAAGTCAACTCGGGTCATGCACAAGCTCGGCAAGGAGGCCCTCGACTTACTTAAATACCAAGAGTTGCTACTAATTGATTTACCAAAGTTGGCAGTTTTTTTTTATCTGGTTTTTTGGAATTAGAATTGTTTCCTTTTTTTAATTCTTTCTGTGTCGAAATTCGAAAAAATGGTCGGCATTTTATATGGTTATACAGAAAAACAAAATACCAGTACTTTCAAAAAGTGAGATTGATAAATCAACGCTCTTTTTTTTTTCTTTTTTTTTTGCTTCTGCAACTTTTATTGTCTTTTATCCCTTTTCTTTTTTCTCTAGTCTTTTCTTTCTTGCTGGTAAATCATATTCCTCTCTTTTATTCCTTCTCCAAACCAACGCCTTTCAACAACGATATACACCACCAAATTGAACCACAAGCAGAATCTACGCGCTATCATGCCCTCTAAACTGGTAGGGTGACAATGGCCCCCAAGGAGGGGGTTATTGATTCTTGGTCTTATGGGGCCAAATACAATCTTCCAGCTGCTCTGCTCTTAGAGAATAGTATAACACCAGCTGGGGGGCACAGTCCCCAAAACTACCAAAGCTAAGCCATGCTTTATACAAGTATGTAGCCCATGAAGATTCTCTGCAACCGCGACTTCTAGGCGCAAGGCTTTTTTAGTCAGACGGGATTCTGGATTTTCTACTTATGAGACCTCAAATCCACGGCCGCCCGCTGCTCTGTGCCCTTGAACAACAGTCCTTTTCTCCCTCTTTGTCTAGAACTTTATCCACTGTACGCGTGCAGACGTCTTATGCAGTGAATGGAGTAGGAGTAATTAGGCGAAGTCACTTTGTGGATTTTACCTGCTACTACTGTAGTATTAGTAGTGGGTGAAACCAACGCTAGAAAACCGAAAAGAACAGGATCATTACATGATGTGCGCAGATCTTTGTTCAGCCCAGCTTTGGTGTTGCAGCCACATGTTTTTTTTTTTTTTTTGGGTGCATTACACCAGGCAAAGAAACCACATTGTAGATAAGTGACATCTCTAATCAACCTTTCAACTCTTTTTTAAATTACTAGTAGCAGCATTGGATGAATCTTTTGACTAGGTTCTTGATTCTATGTAAATCTCTAGCAACTACAAAGTACTTGAGAAAAACAAGAAAATACTAATAGGCAGATAGTAGAGCCTGGAAGAAACAAATGGAAACCTCTGCTCTGGAAATTTGTTCAGCCTCAATCCCACCCACCACACCTCAGAGGCTTTGGCCTTCCTTTCTCTACTTTGCTCTGATTTCACTTTTTAAATATTCTTTTCATGCCCGCAGCTTTTTAGTAGAATAGCTCAATCAATCAATCAATCAATCAATCAATCAATCAATCAATCAATCATGCCCATATTTCTAAGTCGCATCCTTGGAACTTGCTCGCTAAAGTCGTAGCCCAGTTTTTCTTGTTTTAGTTCTGTGGCTTGTTTTCTGCCTTGTAAAGTAAGCGTCATCATAGGGTTACATCTCTTCTTCTTCCTTCTTTCCATTGCTTGCTTCCTTTCTTCCCCCCCCCTCCCTCTCTCTCTCATCCGTCGCCACGTCTTTGTCTTGTTTCTTACCTTTCTTCGCCTACTTGGTACAAGGCTCAGCCAAGCCACTCCGCCTTTGGTTTTATTTTTTTTTTCCCTGTCCTTCTGTCTGCCGCCGCTGCCGTCCGGTGCATGTTATTTCATGCCAGTAAGACTCTTATTCCAGCCCGATTGCGCTGTGCCTGGCCCACTGGCTGGACCCTAGTATTCTTAGAAGCAGCGCATAAAGTAGTACTTGGTACTTAGTTGTGCATTCTATTCTTTGCTCCTTGCATATATGACCGCCATGCACCTGTTTTCTGGCAGTGTTTATAACTGTATACGTTTGACTACTACTACTTTACAGTAGTATCTTTGACTTCTCATCTCCCCTCGTCACATCTTCTCTAGTGTCATTTTTAGCCTTTCCCTCCATCCTTCCCTCTCTCATCTTCATGCCGCTCTCCAATCACAACTTACATGTCAGCCGCCGGTCAGTATTACTTATTGGGTTTTAGCATTTGTTTCTGTTTTTGTTTTTTGTCTCTTTCTTGTAAGGCGCACTTGTGTCGAAGCTGACGGAGGAAAGTGGAAGAACTCTCTAAGGGGCACACCATAAGTGGGGCTATACAAAATGATATTTTCTCTGCTTTTATGCCACTTCATGGTCCTTTGACCCGTTGTCCGACAATACGCTGATGCAGGACCATTATACTTACAGCTAGCACAGTGTTATCATTTGCCACCGTCGGCAGCCTTTTCTGATATTAAACGCGGACTTTCGCTCTTATGGGTAGCGCTTCTGTAATGGGAGTGTAGTCCGATTCAGTCTCAGTGACAAAAACGGCGGTCGAGGTGTGGGCAAATATGTCAACTCAATCATTCAGCTCTCCCAATTTATAGTTTGCTGCACATCTGCAATCAGCTCGGACTTGTATGCAGAAAGCGGAATAGAGCCTAGTTTCCAAGACAACATTGGCCATAAGGCCCTAAATGACATTGACAAATAACGCTGGAGCCTTATTTTCTTGTTCATGTTGCCCAGGTTATCGTACAAGGGTTAACCGCAGCTAGCGGCTGGGGGGGGGGGGGGTTTAGCTGTACTACGTTGTCTTTTTTCCGCCCTCCACATTGTCCTTTGTTTTTGCCGTCTTGGCCTTGACCTTGCCTTTGTCACACCTGAGCTCTTGATTAAGCTTGTTAAGTTGGCTTTTTTCTTTTTCCTTTTCTTTTTTTCCTTTTCTTTTTTTCCTTTTCTTTTTTTCCTTTTCTTTTTTTCCTTTTCTTTTTTTCCTTTTTCTTTTGATATTTCAACTTTCGATAGCACTTGTTTGTTTGCACTGGTTTTATTGCACTCATATAGCGAGCAACATTCGGAAAATCAAATGAAAAAAGAATTTAAGAAAAAAAAAAGAAAGTCAGGAAAACTCGGGTTTATTGTCCGACAAAGTGATAGCTGATCAAGGAAAGACATTCTCTCTCACTTCTACCATTCTTTTTCTGCTTTATTGCCGTGAAAACTTGTCGCCCGGCAACTATGCGCCAAAAGAGACAAGTCTAAAAGTTGGCAGAAGTTGCAGCAAGGAAAAGGGAAAGCGGTTCAGGGCTCGTGTCCGTAATCAGTAAGTATGTAAACGTGTATTTTGGGACAACTCTTTTTTCTGCTTCTTTTACTGGTATTAGTGAGACCAAACATGGAGGATGCAAGTACACACTACCTTCGCGTCCCATGCCCTGTACCACTACGTAGCTAGTACCTTGTACTAGGGCATGCTGTATTCCGCCTTTTTTTCTATTTGTGGACCTGATTTGGCTATTTGTACAGGCTCGCATATCCCGCCAGTCATCGCCCGGATTTGTCCAATGAAAGGGCAGGATTGTGTAGTTTTGTTTTCAGCCAAAGAGCACATTTCAAGATTCAAAATGACACACTTTTTTTTCTTTTCTTTTTCATTGCACCGACATACTAATCAGATTAGTACGAGCCTTTTACCATTATTATCACTTTCTTTTCCTCAACATGCCGTGATAACTACTACAATTGTTCAGTGAAATCATGGCAGCAGGTCTATTTCTTATTTTTCTTCCCCCAATATTCTAGCGGGCCGTCTGGAATCCATCCCCTTTATTCTAACGCACAGGGCGTTCAATCTTTGATCCAAGACAACTGAGGTCAGAATATAGCTTTGTCTCTCACTTATTATATTACCTGTCAGTCTAATTTTTAATGCTGCATGTCTTGATAAATCCTAATCGGATCATAAAATCGGAAAACTACTCTCTCTCACTCTCTACAGAGTACCGTACAGCAGAAAACCCGCAGGTCATCAGTTGGATGGTGTAGACCGTGTGGCTGAAAGCGGAGAACCCTAGAAAGCGCAGCTATGCAGTGTACTTGTATTACTACTAGTACTGCTGTGTAAAAGTGCAGTACAGCGCGGACCATGACCCTGGTAGCCGCAATGAAGTTGTCCAGCCACACTCATGAGATCATTGCACATGTGATCCCAGAAAAAATTAACGTATATTCATAAGCAAATGCCGTACAAACTCCACAAGGTTCCGGATATAGGGGTTTCTAAGGTAAAGGGCGAGGCTGATTGTGCGGAGCATGCAAGACAGGCAAGGCTCCCAGAACGCCATGGACGTGTGTACAACTTGCTGACGGTTACTTTGGGGGCCTTTTTAGGTTCACTTATGCATTAGCTGGATCGGCGCTCTGCTTGGTCTTGCGGGGGAGTCGTTAAAGACAAAGGAACTAATAGTATTACTAGTACAAGGAAGAGCAAGGAATAAAAGCATACAGCATATGTGAGCGAAGCGAGGAGAAAAATCAGGGCAAATAGTCAAAGGACAGAATTAGAGGAGAAGAGAAAAAGGGCAGTGAGAGTAAGGCTTGATAGCAAAAGCGCAAAAGAGAAGCCCAAGGTATAAAAAACCCCCCCAAATCCAAGAAGAAATACTCAATTAGTGGAGGCTACATGTTACATCCGGATATTGGAGAACGCAGAGGCACTGGGAAAGAAGTATTTACTATGTTCAAACAAACAGAAAAAGAAAACCCCAAGTTAAAACAAACAAATATTGAATGTGTCAGTAACAAATTCTGAAGCTGTTTGGCTACACGGCATTCTAGCTGGTCCTGGCTCTTATCTAGATCTATGCTTTACCTTTGACTTCTATTTGCTACCCAGCCTATTGGCTACAGAACGACTCATGTCTTGCAAGTCGTAGTACCACAGGGTTCCGTTTGGGGGCTGTACCATCTAGAGCTCAAGATGATTCTATTATAGGTAGAGACAAAACAAAACACAAAAAGAAATGAAAACCAGCAGGGCCTCCGTCCTAAATCTTGGCTGAGGAACAGCCTCTTCGTGCTGCATGTGGCAGTTCTCAGTCACAAGAAACGGCGCTGTAGAACAAAAGTTCACTCTTTTGGTTTTGCTTTACAGTTGTCACGAGTAAGAAGTAGGCTGAGCGAGAGACACAAGACACCTGCCGTCGAAGTCAAGGTTCCTTTGCATACGATTTATGTCGATGAGGCTGCTGTGCAATGGTTTGGTGCGGACTACAGTCCCAATACTGGCAGTACTACTTAAGTACTTATGTAATACTATCAAAAAGATAGTCGCAGGCCATCAGTACATTGACGGCCACTATCTTGCATACAGGGACTGTTGGTCATAATACAGGCAAACTTATATTACCATACTCAAAACGCATTTGACAATAGTCATAGCCACCGTGCCAAAGAAATAAAAAAATAAAACATTAAGAGAAAATTCACACCATAGGCTTCCTTTTTGATGCCTAAGAAAAGAAACAAAAAAACAAAAAAAATAGAGTCTTGGAAATGCAGAGGGAATGGCAAATAACGGCTCAGCCTGGCGCCATAAACGATATCTGCAGTTGGAACATGGGAACATTGTGCAGCCGGTGAAGCAGATTCTGCGTGTGGGGATGCCAATTTAAGTATATTAACTTATTCACTACAACCACCCTTCATCATAGTACTACTGTGTACTTGGTACTTGGCACTTGGTAATGCAGATTTCGATGTATACATTTAAGCGTTAACGCGCCGTCGTTTTCCACCTCATGATGAAAACGTCCCACTGAAATGAGCGGACGAGATGAGTCGGGGCTGTAGTAGAGCTTGACTTCATGCTCAATTGAACTGTTTAGGCTGTGGGATGCAGTTCGTTGTTAGACTAGCTCACGGCGTGCGCCTACGTAACTTCTAGGTTACATTCGCTCTCGGTTGGGCCAATTCGGCAGGCTTCATTGGCTCTTCAGCTCGAGGACTGGTAGTTTACGGATTAGTACTAGTCCATTGATATCGTCCGACGAAGACTGTAAACAAATAAATACACGTCGTATTTATATTCCGAGCCAATCAGTTTACTGACGTAGTACTTAAGTATATACTTACTCGTTATAGTAACTCTTTCGAGCAGTGCAAGGTCTGCCAATATTAGGGTTAGCAAAGGGTTGACACCAATAAGTCAGTTTGTCATCTACGGAGTACGGAGTAGACTTTCATATACTCTTTAGGTTCTGCGGATATGAAAACACATTCGCTTGTTTCACTTCTTAAAGCAGCCAATAATATTATCAATTTATCACAATTCATCAAACCTACAGTAAATCTCTTCTCAAAAACTCAGAATAACACAAACCTGGTAAATGGCTGCCACAAAGAGCGGAGCAGGGCGACACTTGTTTTCTCTTTTCTCACGAGTGTCACTAAGTTTGTCCGCTCTTTCACCACTACAAGCACCAGTGCCTAGAGTAAAACTAGCGGACCTTGGCGGGCAGGCGGTGAAGAATCGCCGGCAGAAAAAAAAAGTTCAGCAAAAAAATTTTGGTCGGCGTTTTTTTTTGGCTTGTTTTGGTGATATGTTTTTTTTCCCCTTTGAAAGGCCGATAACAAGACGCCTCTATTCACCATCGAATCGTCCGATTGCCCATCCACGACTTTCCTCGACAACGACCGTTTCTTCGCTTGCGACAAGTAAATTGCCTGGCGTTGCAATCGATCGATTCTTGTTGACTTGATTGATCATTTGTTTTTATTCTTTATTTTCCTCTTCCGTCGAGAAAGTGGAAAAAAAAAACAAAAACAAATTATCGTCAGTTAATCACAGACACAAGACTAGCCGATACACTGATTGGCTTCTTGTTACGACTCCATAAAGTGCAGCTGCTACATCCAGTTGACCTTTGAGTCTGCCTACAGTCTCTCCTAGCAGCCACCGCTCTGCCTACCAGTTAATCTTTCTTCTTCTTTGGCTCTGCTGCAGAAGGAGGGGCGTGTCGTGTATCTGCACATTATTTTGTGTCACTTTCTTTCGTTCTGTGTCTTTTACAATACCTCTCATTTCATTATTCTTGCTGCTTCTAAGCCCACCTAAATCAACAAAGCGAGGCTACAATGGGTGTCAAAAGTTCTGCCGCTACTGCGGCTGCTTCTGCCCGCAAGCGCAAGGTTCCCTCACCTGAGCCTGAGTCGGACAACGAGTTTGGTGACGGCCTTCTTGAAGGTGTCCTGTCGCAGAGTGAAGACGAGGATGACGACGAGCCCGAACAGGAGGAGGAGGAAGACGATGAGGAGGAACTCGAGAGTGACCCTGATGTCAGCGAGCCCGAAGAGGATGAGGACGAGGACGACAGCAAAGATACCCCCAACACCACTACCGAGCTGGTGTCTCGTCCCAAGGACGCTCAACCATTCACCAACGAGTTTGATGACCCGACTTTTGGCCAGAAGAAGGACGAGGATACCAACTACCGCATAACTACTGATGCCAACGGCGGTGTCCGCTACGAGTACGAAGAAATCGACCCTGTCTACGACTCCGACGACAGTGACGCCAACGAACCCGCCAACACGATTGGTGATATCCCGCTGTCCTTCTACGACACCTACCCGCACATTGGCTATGACATCAACGGCAAAAAGATTATGCGGCCCGCTGCTGGCGAGGCCCTGGACGCCCTGCTTGACTCCATTGAGGTTCCCAAGGGCTGGACCGGCTTAACTGACCCGGCCACGGGTAAGCCGCTGCAGCTCAGCGACGAGGAGTTGGAGCTGCTTAAGCGCATCCAGTTGAACGAGTTGCCAGAGGATGGCTACGACCCCTACCCGGTAAGTTGTATTGATTTCTGCATTTTCTTTATTTTGTTGTCTTATTCTGGGTCTCAGTCCCGCTCCTGTATGCCACTGTCACTTCTCACTGCCACTCCACCCGGACAGGGCGTATATTCACTCCCCATGTTGATCATTCCAAGACGGCTTTGCCCCAATCCCAATCCTCTGCCACTTTCACTTCCACTCCCACCACTCCCAATACCACCGCTACTTTATACCCCTCCCCTACTTCGGCGTCGCCTTCTGACAAGCGACTTGGCGACTGGTTCTGTCACCATGCCTACCACTTACTATTCACCGTTCACTCGTCTCTTTTCCCTTCCTTTCCTTCCTCATCTTAAGCCTTGTCCCCCTCTTCTGAGAAGACGCCGTGACTTGGACACAGCATGGCCCTCTCTTTTTTGGGGGGTCGCTTTCTCTAGTCTGCCATTTGTTCCTTCATAACACACACTCCCGGGATTTGCTTCTCTCGTTCTCCATGGAGCTTTGCCTCGATCTCCATCACTTGGTTGCCTTCTCGTCAGCCCTGGCCTGACTCATGCCGAATCTTTGGTCAGAGAGGGCTCAATATGCCTTGCGAGAACCGCGCCCTCCATCTTTCCATTTTTCACGCCCCATTCAAGTGAATGTCCGTTGTTATAGTTTGATAGTGCCCGCTCTCCCCCATCCTGTCCCCTGCACATATTCCATAAGCCATTCACATGGTACTTCCACGGGACTCGCTAGAAAAAGTGCTTTTTCTCTGGTTTCCACTCCAAGTGGTTGCACACTAGTACTAGGCGTACTTGCTATACTTAGCTCTAAGACATCGGTTCAGACCCAGACTCTTCTATGGGTGTACACGTTAGTAGATGTAACATAGCATTGGAAGTGCAGCAGTCCAAATTGCTACTGTGGATAGAGCTTCTATTCTTAGTCGCTCAATGCAGTGCAGTGCATGCAGGAGGAAGCACATGCTACCCAGCAACCACTCTGGCCCAAGGACACATTATATGCTTCTTATGGCGCATAAGCCTGCATACCAACTCAGTTGGCGCCAAAATTTCACATGCGAAAATTCTCTGGCAAAGGCTCGCTTGGAGATTGCAACGCATACCGTGCGTGAACAAATTAGTGGCAGATAACACGGAGGACGGACAAGAATAGTGTCAAGACCGTGTGCAAGCAAACAATTCTAACGCAATTTTCGAACATGATAGGACACCATCGAGTACTTCACCTCTATTGAGGAGAAGATGCCTCTGAGCGCGGCCCCTGAGCCCAAGCGTCGTTTCGTTCCCTCCAAGCACGAAGCCAAGCGCGTCGCCAAGCTGGTGCGCGCTATTCGCGACGGCCGCATATTACCATACAAGCCTGCCGAGGAGCGCCAGAAGGAGGAACAGGAGGAGGAGGAGAAGTTCTTTGACCTATGGGCCAACGAGGAGGAGCGCGAGGAGCACATTATGCACATTCCTGCACCCAAGCTTCCTCCTCCTGGCTACGACCTCAGCTACAACCCGCCTCCCGAGTACCTGCCCACCAAGGAGGAGCGCGAAAAGTGGGAGCAAGAAGACCCCGAAGACCGCGAGAAGGAGTACCTGCCCCAACGCTACGACTCCCTGCGCAAGGTCCCTGGCTATGGCGAGTTTGTCAAGGAGCGCTTCGACCGCTGCCTGGACCTGTACCTGGCGCCGCGTGTTCGCAAGAACCGCCTCAACATCGACCCCGACTCTCTGCTGCCCAAGCTGCCCAGCCCCGAGGATCTCCGTCCGTTCCCCACCACCTGCCAGACCATCTTCCGTGGCTCCGAGGGCCGCGTGCGCACTGTTTCTGTGTCGCCTGATGGCGAGTGGGTTGCCAGCGGTGGCGACGACGGCTATGTCCGCGTGTACGACCTCAACGGCCACCTGGAATGGAAGGCGCGTATTAGCACCGACGAGCCGGTTGACTGCGTGCGCTGGAGACCGAGCAAGGATGCCATGGTTATTGCGGCTACAGCTGGCGAGGACCTGTTCCTAATGGTGCCCCTGGACATTCTGACTGCCGATATGGAGGTGGCCAGCCGGGCCGCCGTTGATGTTGGTTTCGGTTACGCCACCGGTGGCAAGTTGGCCGGTGCGTCAACCACTGCCAGTGGCGAGCGCAAGGATCCTCCCGGCAAGTGGGCGCGTCCCGGATCTAAGCTGGAGGCGCAAGGCGTGCTTGTCAAGGTGACAGTGCGGTCGCCCATCAAGACCGTCAGCTGGCACCGCCGCGGCGATTTCCTCTGCACGGTCAGCCCGACGGGCCAGCGCAGCGCTGTAGCCGTGCACACGTTGAGCAAGCATCTGACGCAGATTCCGTTCCGCCGCCTACCGGGCTTGGCGCAGGCGGCACACTTCCACCCGTCGCGGCCG
Organism: Thielaviopsis musarum; assembly: GCA_001513885.1. Classification (NCBI taxonomy): domain Eukaryota; kingdom Fungi; phylum Ascomycota; class Sordariomycetes; order Microascales; family Ceratocystidaceae; genus Thielaviopsis; species Thielaviopsis musarum. Next base: position 243,950 of record LKBB01000002.1, read on the forward strand.
TTCTTCTTTGTGGCAACGCAGCGCATGATTCGCTGCTACGACCTGCAGCGGCAGGAGCTGGTCAAGGTGCTGCAGCCGGGCGCGCGCTGGATCTCGTCGTTTGACATCCACCCGGGCGGCGACAATGTGATTGTCGGCTCGTACGATCGCCGGCTGCTGTGGCACGACATGGATCTGTCGGCTCGGCCGTACAAGACGATGCGGTTCCACCCGCAGGCGGTGCGTGCAGTGCGTTTCCACCGTGGTGGATTCCCGCTGTTTGCCGATGCCAGTGACGATGGAACGATCCAGGTGTTCCACGGAAAGGTGGTGTCGGATCTGATGGAGAACCCGACGATTGTGCCGGTCAAGGTACTGCGCGGCCACAAGGTGGTGAACAAGCTGGGTGTCATGGATGTTGATTGGCACTCGAGACACCCGTGGGCTGTGTCAGCTGGTGCCGATGCCACCTGTCGCCTGTGGACTTGAGACGGACGAGGAGGATGTTGAAAAAGAAAATATGCATTGTCATTCTGTGTTTGTTTTTAGGCGTAATATATATTGGATGTTTTTTTTGGCTTTTGAATTAAGTACTTTTGTTGATAGCTAATATGTGAAGATTACTACTGTGTACAAGAACGCGGTTATTCAATACCTAATGGGCTGAGGTTGAGAATGGAGCCCCATAGCACACTCAGACCCTAAGGCTTTCAAAGGACCCTTAGTCTTGTTTAGCTTTTTGGTTCAAGCAAGCTTACACTTGTAAAAACGGATGGCCCATTGTGGCTAGCTTGAACGGGCCCGAAGAGCCAAATTAAACAATCGTTTTAGCGTGTTTTAGTTTTCGGATAGATTACTGTGTAGCTAGGTCAAGTTATTATACTCCGTAAGTTCGAGAGTGAAAACGCGTTGATGATTTTCTTGGGAAATAATATCTTTTGCACAAAATAAAGCTTAAACGGGTCAAAGGTTGAAAGACCCCAGTTTAAATAACCCTAAGCGAAACGAAATAGGCACCCCGGACTTGAAATTGGAAGCCGATCCTGCCAACGCACTCCGGCATCGCCAAATTTTGCAGCGGGTTATTTTTTTTTTTTCTCGTCAGGAGAGTTAAAGGAAAAGAGAAGCCGTAATCATTCTCATCTTTTCGGGCATAGAAGACAAACGACCAGGAGGAAAACCTTTAGCTTTTGGGCTGATGGAAGTTTGAATTGGAAGTCTAATTTGGGGCGAGCAAAGCAGAGAATTGGCGGGATCCACACTTCTACCCACCGCAAAGAAGAGGAAGAAAAAAAAAGGTAGGTACGCCAATGGAATAAGGAACCCCTGAATTGGAGTTACAGCCAGCTGGCCAGGCCAAGCTTTTATTTTTTTTTCTGCCTGTTGTGTCAGCCAGGGGAGCCGAACGAAGGGAAATAAAGAAAGGGCTCTTTTCAAGTTTGGCTAATGGGGGATAGAGGGAGAGTGAGGGGAGAGTTTAGTACGGGTAGCTACAAGTGGAAAGAAGAAAAGAGCGGAGAAAGACAGGAGAGGAGAAGAGAGGAAGCCCCTTCGTGATGACATTTCGTCTAAATAGCCAGACAGGCCACAATATCGTGCCGTTGGTCATGTTCGTTTGAATGATAAATATATTGTAAACACTAGTACATAAAGAAGTAATGTAATGCGTAGGGGGAGGAGATGGAGATGAAAATTGGATCCAATTGCCACCTTACTCCGTCAAAATCCAGGGACAAACAAACCTACTGCTTGACTTTGTTCGTTCCTGCTTTGTACGATTCTGTTCAACCGTTGAATATCACAACCGTAGTGTTTGCCCCGTGCAACTGCCCACAAGGAGCTACCACTAAATAGTTATTCCAACCTTAACTTTACTTGGCAAGGCCGGGCAGGTGACAAAATGAAAATAACAGAAAGGAAGCAAGAGAAATAAATCCAGGGTAAGTATTGGCTACAACTTTGGCGTACCTGCCATTGCTTGTTGTGTGCTTTTTTTTTTTTTTGGGCGCTCTTGCTTGTTGCTGTTGCTGTTGCTGCTGCCGCCGCTGGTTTTCCAGCCTTTCTTATCTCCCTTCCTCCTTCGCTTCGCGTGCGTGAGTAGTGAGGCCAAACTGGGCCTTACCGGGCTTTTTTTTCTTCGTCGACATTTTAGAGCTTTTATTTCTTCTTTTTTTTTCTTCTTTTTTTTTTCTTTCTTCTTTTTTTTTTTTTTTTTTTTTTTTTCTTTTTTTTTTTTTTTTTTTTTTTTTTTTTTCTTCCTTTTCTTGATCTTTTTTTTCGTGTGTTTTTTTATCTTGTGATATCCCACCTGCGGCTTCGTTTTTTCTTTCTTTTTTTCCTTTTTCCTTTTTTTTTGTTAATTACCCAAGATGCACGGCGAGGTACGACAAGCTCCCAAGCTTCTCTTTTTTTTATTGAAGCATCCCCTTCATCAAATCGTTCTTGCTGCGTCCCGATTGCTTGGTTTGGCGGTTAAGGAGCTTGCTTGGCGGTCAACTTTTACTTTTGATGTCAAAGTTGAGGAAAAGGCCGGCGGGTTGGTTGCTCCTTGAAAAAAAGAAGGAAAGAAAATGACCAAAAAAAGGAGCCCGCCAAACAAGTAGCAATAGCTTAACGACGGGCCAAAAAAGCTACGGCGAAACCAACAGAACAGAGCTCATATCCGACGCCCCGATAGCCACGGCCACGTCAGCGATGGCTTTATCTTGCAATGCATCCAATTCGATGCCGATAAAATACGTTGGCTGACTTCAATTGCGCGTTGCAGATTCTTCACCTTCACCTGGGTCAGGCCGGTGTCCAGCTGGGTAACTCGGCTTGGGAGCTGTACGTACTTTGCTCTCCCTCTTCTCTCCCGATATCAACATGGACGCAGACAGAACAATGTCACAAACTCTCTATCTGCGTCGATTTCCGATTTGTCTCGAACCGGCCAATGGCACTCTGAGGCGACTCAACTCGGCTCCTAGGACGTACGGAATGTAGTGCTACTTACTGACTCGTGCCCTTGCTCCTTTCTAGGTACCTGCTCGAGCACGGCCTTGGCCCCGATGGTCGCCCCGATCCCAACCTCAAGGACGTCGCGGACGGCGGCTCGTACGAGACCTTCTTCAACGAGTCTAGCAACGGCAAGTACGTGCCGCGCGCCCTGTTTGTTGATCTCGACCCTTCGCCCATTGATGAGATCCGCACCGGCCAGTACAAGTCGCTGTTCCACCCCGAGATGCTCATCAACGCCAAGGAGGATGCCGCCAACAACTACGCCCGTGGTCACTACACCATTGGCAAGGAGATGGTCGAGGGCGTGTCTGAGCGCATTCGCCGCATCGCCGGTATGTTCAGTCCCCCCCTTTTTTTGTTTTTTTTTCTTTTGCCTTTTGTTGCTTTACCCCTCCGCAGAAAAACTACTGTGCAACACAGCAAAAGCCCTTCACCGCCTCTCTATAATTCTAGAGAAGCTTCCCCTGTCTTTGGGCTGGGCTGGTTCGAAGCTTCAACTCAAGCTTAAGCTGTCAAACACCAGCCAGCAGAAAGAAATAAGCACCACCAAAAACACCGCCCATCACAAGTCGCATTTATAATCGAAGCAACGAGGCAAATGTACTGACATCAAATCCCCCACAGACAACTGCAGCTCTCTGCAGGGCTTCCTGATCTTCCACTCTTTCGGTGGTGGTACCGGTTCCGGTTTTGGTGCTCTGATGCTGGAGCGCCTGGCCCACGAGTACGGCAAGAAGTGCAAGCTCGAGTTTGCCGTCTACCCCGCCCCCCGTGTGTCCAACGCCATTGTCGAGCCTTACAACGCTGTCCTGTCCACCCACAGCACCATTGAGAACGCTGACTGCACCTTCCTGGTCGACAACGAGGCTGTCTACGACATCTGCCGCCGCAACCTGGACGTTCCCCGTCCCTCGTACGAGCACCTGAACCGCCTGATTGCCCAGGTCGTTTCTTCTATTACCTCGTCGCTGCGTTTCGACGGTGCCCTGAACGTTGATCTGAACGAGTTCCAGACCAACCTGGTTCCCTTCCCTCGTATCCACTACCCTCTGATCAGCTACGCCCCTGTCGTGTCGGCCAGCAAGAGCGCTCACGAGAGCTTCAAGGTGCACGATCTGACCTTCCAGTGTAAGTGTTTTTTTTTTTGCTTCAGGTTCTCTATCAGCTGCTAACCCCGACTCCTCCTCACAGGCTTCGAGCCCAACAACCAGATGGTTGTCTGCGACCCCCGGAAAGGAAAGTACATGGCCGTCGCTCTGCTGTACCGTGGTGACGTCGTGCCTCGTGACTGCAACGCCGCTATTGCCGCCGTCAAGGCCAAGGCCTCGTTCAACCTGGTCGAGTGGTGCCCTACTGGTTTCAAGCTGGGTATCAACTACCAGAAGCCCGTTGCCGTGCCCACCTCGTCGCCTAATGACGGTGGTCTCGCCTCGGTCGACCGTTCCGTGTCCATGCTGTCCAACACCACGGCTATCTCCGAAGCCTGGTCGCGTCTGGACCACAAGTTCGATCTCATGTACAGCAAGCGCGCCTTTGTCCACTGGTACGTGGGTGAGGGTATGGAGGAGGGTGAGTTCAGCGAGGCCCGTGAGGATCTGGCTGCTCTGGAGAAGGATTACGAAGAGGTTGCTGGCGAGGGTTCCTACGAGGAGGAGGTTGAGGGTGAGTACTAAGTGCTAGTCTCGCCCTTGGCGTCTTTTTCTTTTTTTTTTCTTTGCTTTTTCTTAACTCTTTTTTATTTTCCCTCTGCTCTTGTCCGTCTTCTACAACTTCTCTTTTTTGTTTTTATCTTTGTTTTTTTTTATTTGCACATGATACATACATATGACGTAATACGTGAACTGTCTAGAATTGGACTCTGAGTTTGTTGTGTTTAGTCTTTTTACTCGATGGGTTCACGATGTTGGACTTGGTAGTTCTATTTTGACTCTTTTTTTGAGTCACGCTTCTCGATGCATTGTTTGCTGGTCCTATCTTGATGCTACATGGGTTGGTTACCTGCCACTTATCAAGTATGCATTGTATGCAAGTATGTCTGTACCATCAGTTCGTCACATGTCACATCATCGGCTTGTCTGGCTACAGCCACACAGCCTGTTTAGTATTGTACTCAATGTAGGTAGATATATTAAACGAAATGCCCATATGATACACAGCTATGACATGGCGATACTTTTTTTTCTACTCCCTTCTCTCCCGTCTACAGAAAAGAAAAATCCAGAAACAAAACCCAAATAACCGCAAAAGAAAGACTATAAACACACAAAGCTCACGTCCTATTTAGCACCGCCCTTCTTCCACTCGGCTGCCCGCTGCGCACGACGACCCAGCGGTCTCTTGCGCGCGCCGCCCTTCTTCTTGCCAAACTTCATGTCCTTGGGCTTGCCATCATTCGACGATGCCCGACGGCCCTCCAACACCACGGCCTCGGGTGTCTTGATAGCCGCGGAACCGCCCTCCGTCGCCGTCTTCTTGCCGCGCGAGTCGCCACCACGGCGCTCGTCACGAGCAGCCTGTGCCTGGCGCAGACCGCCCGCACGACCGAGCAACTTGGTCGCACGGCCGGCCATAGTCTGTTCATCGTTGGTCACCTTGGGTACGTGCTTGAACGAAGTCTTCTTGGGTGCAACCTTGGCGGCGTCGGCGGCCGCAGCCTTGGAGCGGCTGCGCTCCAGGGCGTTGGTAGTCTTGCGCGGGTCCTTGGCGCGGGTGACGCGCAGCGCGCGCGGGAGCATGGGGGCGAATTTCTTGTCGTTGAGGAGCAGGGCCTTTTCGACGTGGTTGGTGTCGTGGAACTGCACATAGGCAAAGCCCTTTCCGATACGCGTCTTGGCGTCGCGGATGACGCGCACGCTTTCGACGGGGCCGGCGTGCTGGTTGAACACGCGCCACAGACCCTCCTCAATGTCTGACGGCACCTTGTTGCGCTTCTTCTTCTCCGTGTTTCCCTCGGCATCCGTCTTGAAAACCGACTCGTCGTCAACAAAACCCAGGTTGCCAACAAACACGCACCGCCGACCATCAGTGGCCGCAGGGTGAGCCACGCTGTCAACGCGCAGGTGGCGGTCCAGCACGGTGGTGCCGTTGAGGGTGGCGCAAGCCTTGCGCGCGGCAGCTACCGTTGAGTACACGACGTAGGCGTTGCAGGACTTGGTGGTGGCCTCCTGGGTGGCCTTAGTGATGAAAGCGGCGCGCTTGGGCATGGCAGCAGTGGAAAAGGCCAGCGAGCGGAAGCGGACCGACTCAATGGTCTCGGCGGGCTTGGCCGTAGTGTCGAGAACAGTCGACAGGTGGGCCATTAGAGCCTTCTTCTGGGCCTTGTTGGTAGCAGCGTCGCTAGCCACGTTGGCAAGGAACACTGTGCGGTTGGCCTTTTCAACCTCGCTATCCGGGGCAGCACCGTCGGCCTTTTTGTTCTTGAGCGACTCGTGGACGAGATCCTTGGGGGAGGCATCAGACTCGGCGTCCGAGGCGTCTTCGGCATCGTCTTCGGCATCAGCTTCGGGCTTGGCGGTTTCTTCGTCGTTGTCGTCGTTCTTCCGGCGCTTGGTGGGCTTGTCCTTGTCATCTTCGTCGGCCAGCTTTTGCAGGTACTTGGTCTCGAGCTCCTCGTCAGCCTGCTTGCGCTTGCGCTTGCGCTCCTTGGCAGTCTGATGGATCTCTTCCTCTTCCTCGTCGGCAGCCTCGTCCATCACCTCGTCTTCGTCATCTTCGGCCTCTTCGCTGCTGGACTCAGCGGATTCTGTCGGCGCAGCCTTCTTGGACTTGGTCGAGGTCTTGGAAGTCTTGGAGGGCAGCTTCACGGGACCGGTCTAAAACAGAAAAAAACGTCAGATATCCACACCCATTAAAGTCAAGTCAGCGATTCAGATGGTGCGTCTTACACTGGTACTGAAAAGCGCATTGAGCGACGAATCAACCGTCTTGGTCGAGACGCCAAGTAGCGAGCTTCTGTAAATCAGGCCTGTTAGCAATTGCTCTGGTTGCGTTCTCGTATCTATAAAACGTACAAGGCAGACATTGTGAGGCTTTTGTGGTGGTTTGTTTTTGTTTTGATCTCCAAACTTTTCCAAGAAGCAAAACAGCAATTGCCAATATCTATCACCCATCAATCAATCAATCTGCCGTCAAACTAACAAAAAATTCCAAGCCTGCTCTATTTTTTTAGTGGGGCGAATGAGACGCACTTCTCACCGCCTTTGGGGTCCACTATAACAGTAGCAATGACGCTTTAGGGTTATCAGCCGCACCTATCTTTCCGGAAATAGGCTCTTTTGACAGCTGACAGAGTATACTCGACACCTGGCTATGACAATCTGACGGCCCAAAAATCATGGTCTAGTCTCTCGCAGGAATACATAGAGCACGAGTACCCCAGGAACCATGACATTTGTATGGACATTTGTATGGCGATCGCATCGGCCCTGTGCTCAAGAGGTTCTCTTTTCCCTCTCTACTTAATTTTCTGCTTTCCCACAAGCTTTCCTTCTTTGCTAGAAAAAAGCCAGTTTTTTCTTAGTTTTACTCGTCTAATATCTATACCGAAGCTTTCAAACTATCCAGCTTCTTTTACGCGGTCTCTGCGTTTTTTTCTGTTTCTCTTTTCTTCTTCTTTATTTCAGCCTTTATTTTTTTTTCGTCTCGCTTGTTTGTGTTTTTCTCTCGTCTGGCGTGCTGTCCATCTGTATCGCCATCCAATCTCAAATCTGCCACAGGCAAACAAAAGTCACTTGTTGTTGGTCTTACCTCCGCTACCTTTCTTACTCTACCAGGCTGATTGCTTATCCGCTCGCATTGCCGATCGAGCGGCGACTCTTGTTTTCGCTCCGGCTCCTGTCTCGACAATCCGAACCTTCTTGACTCTTCCGACCGGTCCCTCCAATACATTCACAACACAATAAAGATGGCCACTGCCACACAGCCGCCTCCGGGTCTTCACCTGGTCGATCCGAACCTTGACGCGGAGGCTAGTACCACCACCAGTCCACTCAGCGAGGTTGAAGACAAGGATGGCCTACCCGACGAAATGGATGGTGTTGTTATGGCTGGCGAGAAGCATCTCATTCACGACGACGACTCGGACAGCAATCTCTCAGACGCTGGTAACGACACCGAGGCCGAGACAGAGCGTCTCTATGACACTCCTCAGATCCAACGCCATAAGAGCGTCGTGATTGATCAGTATAGTAGAGATCACATTGTGGAGAAGACGCCTACTCGACCCGGGCGCACCGCCAAGATGTCAGCTGATTCCGATCTTGACGATTCATACGCCAGCGATGGCATTCCAATTTCGCCTCTCCCCAATGTCGCGTCAAAACTTGCCAACCAAAAGAGAAAGCGCTCGCCCGATACGGACACCTCTGAGACGGGTCAACCATTGCTTAAACGAAGCATCTCAGGCACGCTAAATGCCAAGGCTGACGCGCAAATCTCGATGCCTAGAGCCTCTACGCTGGACGCCCGCAGCGAAAACGGATCTACCAACGGCACAAGAGGAGGACGCGAAGCCGCCAACGGGGTCATGGCTAAGGATTCTAAGCGCCAAAACGGCAACAAGACCCGGGTATCAATTGAGAGTCACGATCACGACGATGTGGGCACCGAGGACGATGCCGAGGCCCGAAGCGACCACGAAGGTGACCTCAACGAAGAAGCCGAGGCTGCTGCCCGCAACGAGGAAGAGAGTAAGAAAATAGCTCGACACGATGACGACAGCAACCCCTCGACAGCGAAAACTGACACATTTGCTTTAGTGGAGAAAAAGCGCATTGCGATTGAAGAATGGGCAGCAATTGAAGCTCGTTTCAGCACCTTCAGAGATAGGTCCGTTTTGACCTACCCCCAATCCAAAGAAAAAAAAAACATGCGCTAACTGACTATCCTTTAGGCTATTCAAGGACCGTCTCGACAAGCTTGAGAAAGAAGAGCAATCTCTCCTCGCCGACGAACCGTATCATCCCGAATATCTGGCCATGAAGCAGTGCATTGACGAGCGCTTTGAGAAGAAGATGAGACACATCAACAAAGAGTACGAGTATGTGCTCAAAGCCCACGAAGAGGTGGCTGTGTCAACCAGAACCCAAATCTGGTCGCACTTTTACCAGAGCATGCGCGAAAAGCGCGAAGAATTTTTGGAAAAGCTTAACCAGGATTGGTGTGAAACCCAAAACGCCCGACGGAGAGCGCATAGCGTGCCCGACGTGGCCCTTTTCTTTCCGGCCAGTGCAGAACAACAGACGCGCAACGCTATCGCCTACAACACCGAGGTCTCGATCCTGTCAGGCATGGCGAAACATGTGGGCTTTCCGGCAGTACCGCCTATGCATGGAGCCTCTGAGGCAGAGATTGAGGACGATTTCAATGCTATCAAGGTAAGGCGTTGAATGCCCCTTCCTCGTCTCTTGACTTGAAGGGAAGAAAATCCGAAATGACAATCCTGACATGAATGTGCTTTTTCTCTTCTGCAGGATGTCGTGTACGAGTCAGAAACCCACGATGCTACCTCCGCCTCTGTGCCTACGCCTATGCCTGTTGGTGGTCTCGCCCACTATACCGCTGCGTCGCGGGCCACCAAAGCCGTTCCTCGGAGCCGTGCCCGTCCACATGTGCACGCTCCTGTGTCTGAATCGCCTGCAGTCCCCATTTCGAATGGCATGGCCGCAGCAGGAGAAGGGTACGCCAGCCCTTCCTCGGCGCTAGTAAGCAACGGCGCGACAATCACGGGCCATCCTCCTCCGCGTATGCACACAGGCAATCGACGCACAAGCCATACCAAGGCCAAGGATGCTGCGGGCATGCATGGCACTAGCAGTACGACGTCGACGCACCCCCGTATTGCTGGGCATGCCTCGGGTACGGTACTTCCGCCGCCTCTACGACCATCGATGGATGCAGCTCGGGCTTAGAAGTCGTTATTTTCATATACGATGCGCCAGGCTGGTTGGTAGGCCTATATGTGTGAGAGTGAGTCTCTAAAAACGCCTCCATGGTCTCAGAACATGGTGTGCTGGCTGGTCGCCAATGCTAGAAGCCTTACAGGCTTATGACTAGTAGTAGACCATCGGGCTTTTTTCTTGTGTTCTTTTGCTTTTATCAGCTGTTTTGATCCCGTTCTCTTTATATTGTTTCTGGTTATTTCTTTTACTATACCTTGGAAATGTGGGCGTTTTGTTTTTGGGGGAATGATGTGGTGACACAGGCCTCTTTTGTTTTTATTTTATTTTTTTGCTTTTGCTTTATTGCTGTATACTGATGTCTGGTTTCCTGTAAAATCTCTACAGTGCCTTTCTCATGTTTCTCCGGATGGATTTCGCTGTTTTCCGACAGACAGGCCTTAGCTATCGAGTCTCATTAAGTTAACAACTCTACATTCTTATACCACTTTCTTTCAAAGTAAATTATTGTGCATGATATGTATGAGTGAGTGAGTGAGTATATGTCTTGGGGAGTGTGCGGGTAGATTGACAACGGGGATATCTATTTTACAGCAGCATCTATAGATAGCGGCATGGCGATTAAACACAAATACAACTAATGTACAAAACAAGTTGGTCCACTAGCGCAGCAGTCAGACACAATAAATAAAATAAAAAAAGACACGAATAACAGTCTATGACTTTTTGGCCGGTTCATCGGGGATCTTGACGTCGTCAAAGTTTTCCTGGCCAACAGCATTCAGTGTGTACCAGTCTTTAGTGGAGATTAAGTTAGCAACGACGAGTTGAGGCAGGATGGATCCAACAAGGAGAAGATATTCGTACAGACGGCGCCGACAATGCCGGTCAGAGCCAGACCGGTGACGGCATTCTTGACCAGATACGGCTTACGCGCACGAATAAGGGCCTGGCCCTGGCCAAAGTTACGGGTGTAGTAGGAGTGATCGCTAGAAAAGAAAATTAGTACAATGAAGATGGTATGCCATTGGGACCAATAACAACTCACGCAGGCATATTGAATGGATGTGTCAAATTAAGCCGAAGAGAATTAACAGCGAGAATCAATACGTAGTACTAGGCAAAGGTAAATCAAGAACCCGGAAAGTCTCACGATCTTGTGGTTACTCTGTATGCAAAACAGTGGGCTGAGAGCCTTTGCCTTTCTTGCGACGGCAAATCATCGGCTATTTGCTATTTTTTTTTAAGTGACGTCGTGCGACCACCGCTAGGGACTCCATAAATACGCATGCGCTTTGGCAAAAGTGACCAGATTTTGCGTTTACTTGACAAGTTTAAGCTTCATTTTCAGGCCAAAGCCGGCAGCCGACTTTGTGCATTTGCAACAGCGTTTGCGAGCAGCTTCATCCATCATTTTCATTTATTGCATTTATTGTGAGGCTTGAACTCATAGATGTCATGCTTCGCAAGTAATCATCATTTTTGGGATTTTTGACGCAGTGCTTGCTGGCTTCCGTATTCAATCCTGTCTATAAGGAAGGCTCAGCTAACAGTTGCCATTTGTGCCGGGCACCCACTAAGAAACGCGGCGTAGACCCAGTAGTACCATAGCATCGCGACAGGGCACTTTTTTTTCTTTTCTTTTTTTACTCTGTTCTCCATCCTGTTCGCCCTTTTTTTTTCTGGAGCTCCATTTACATTTTTCCCGCCATTGGCCCCATCGCCTCTACCAATTGAGAAGGTTTTGCTTTTTCACATTGCATTGTTTACTTTGTCGCGTCTTTTTAATCATTGATTAAACCCTTCTTTTTCAGCTTGCTGCAAACCTTGTTTTTTTTCCTCTCATTCATTCATTTTTTTTTTTTTTTTCAAAAGAAAGCGCCTTTCCTCTTAATAGCGCCTCCAAACGAAACAATAGGCAGACAGCTTGTCCGGCCGCAGCTCGACATATCTCAGTGCCGATCATCAGCTACTCGCTTCCGGACTGACAATCCATCGCTATTCTTCGCCCTGTGCTTTGACGGGCCCGCGCAAGTCTAATCTTTGCTGGCAACAACAGCATCCAACACAACCGAATAAAAAAAAACACAATATAATAGAATAGACACGAGCCAACCATGAGTGTCCAGGAACAGATCCGGCAGCTTAACGATGCCCGTAAGCTGGTGCTCACCGATGTCAAGTTCTATCCGGACGTCGTCAAAGGCATCCTGCCGATTCTGCAGCCTAACTCGCTGCTAGAACTCCGTCGGTGGGGTGCTGACTTCCTGGTTGAAGCGTTTGCGACGCCTGCTCTGTCCGTTAAAGATAAAGAGACGATGCAGGTTTCGGGCGTTCTTGACACGCTGGAGATGGTGCTGAACAACCCAAATGAGGATTCGCGTGTGCTTTGTAGCATCATTCTAGCCTCGGCGAGCATATTTCCCATCACCTTGCGATGGACGTAAGTTTGAACCGCACTTGCTACACTTATATAGCTCTGGAGCTGTACTGTACTGGTACTAACGCATCTTGTTTCTTGTAGCATCGAAAACTCGTATGATAATATCTCGTGGCAGAAGATGAGCACCATCAAGTCGAGGATATTGAGCATTTGGGACACGGCCAATGTCTCGGTGCGCATTTGCTGCGTCAAGTTTGCGCAACGAGTTGTGCTTGCCCAAACTGCCGCAACCGGGAACGAACCGAGAGTATGTCACTCATATAATGCCCATCAGATGGCCTTTGTACTATCCAGTGTTAGTATAGCTAACAAACTTTCAGCGTGGTGATTCTATGGATGTTTCTCTAGACCGCATCCCGCCCAATCATGGCCTGCTCGACCCGCGCATGCTTGAGGCCGAAGCCCATGGCCTGCTAGATCGCATTCTGTCTATTCTCCAGGACAACAAGTAAGCTATCAGCATCAAAGGTATATCTCGCGCCATGTTTCCCTGTTTCTAACCTTTCCATACAGCACCAACATCCTGAACGACGGTCTAATTGTAGACGCCACGATGAATTGCTTAGCGGTTCTTGTGCGCTCGCGCCAAAATATCGCCAACAGAATCTTTAGTGTGGTCCTCAACTTTGACCCCTACCGACATACTAACGGCATGATGACGCCCAAAGAAAAGATTGTCACCAGATCAATGATGAAAACGGTCCGCATATTCCTTATTGGTTTCATGAAGCGCGATCCGCAGAACCCCTTTGCCCCGCGCATCCACCAGCGGATCGAGTGGCTCATGGTAAGAGGGCCCAACGGCCTTCCAGAAGACACTGGTCGCAAGCGGCCACTCGACCCGCAGCAGCAGCAGCAACATCATGTCGACCCTAAGCGCCAACGTATGGCGCAACATTCACAGACACAGCCGCCGCAGCCGCACCACGAAGAAATCGACTACCAAACCCCGCCGCTGGGTCCGGGCCCGCACACGCTCGGCGATCTCTTCACCCTCACCAACTCAGCCAGCGACACGGTAAAGAGCTTTGATGTGCATACACTGCCACCGCCGCTGGTGTCGCGCATCATCATCTCAACTCTCGCCTCAATAAAACCGCACGTCCTTGACCGCAAGATCCAGGACGTCCGCCAGCGGTTCGATGCTTTGAGAGCAGCGGCGCCGCCGCCACCGCCGGCCAACATGAACCCGAACACGCAGCCTCTCGGGGTCGATGCCGACGACGACGATGACTACGAGCCCGATTATTACGCGGGCGAAGACGAAGAGCAGATCCTGAACAAAATGGACAGCGAGCCCACTCAAGCGGTAGTTCCTAAGCCCGAGGCATCACTATCACTGGAAGCTTTTAAGCTCCCCACGGCACCTCCTCTAACTCAAGAATCAGCGCTAGGGATGGGTCAACTTGCACTGCGACAAGTCTTCGAGGACCGCGTTACCGTGAGTGACGATTCAGCAACCACCACTGCAGCAGCCAAAAAGACCAAGCTGGGCTGGCGCCAGTTTGCCGCCAACTCGGGCGACCGCGACTCGTGGATCACCACCCTAATTCGCATCGCCAGCCGCAGCTCTTCGGAGGTAGGCCAAATCGCCAAGCCCGAAGCCGAAGCCGACTCCAACTCCGATTCCGATGCCGATGCCAATGCCGACGCCGATGGCGAATCGCCAGCCGTCAAATCAGAAGAAGCCAAGGCTGTTGTCGTCGTCAAGCCCAAACCCTCAACAGCCATTGTAGCGGTGTCAGCAACCCTCAACGACGGCCTCCGCGACATGATTTACGAGTACATTCTTGTCGACTTCCGCAAGCGCATCGACGTGGCCGTTCTCTGGCTCTGCGAGGAGTGGTACAACGACCGCGTGCAGGCGCGCCACGGTGTGGCCGTGTCGGGCCGCGAGCCGCAGTACCACCGACTGGTGGTGCGTCTGCTCGATGGGTTTCTGCCGTACCTGAACGCGGGCGACAAGGTGCTCACGCGGTTCTTGTCGGAGATTCCCGAGTTGAGCGAAGCGATTTTGACGCGTGTCAAGAATACGTGCCGCGATCCGACGGTGGTTTCGCTGGTGCTCACGAGTCTGCTGTACTTGGTCATGATGAGGCCGCCTGTCAAGGAAATTGCGCTGGATGCCATCCAGGGCATTTGGCAGGACTGTGAGTACATTTATATATAGTACATCGAGCTGTTACAAGGTAGACTGACATGTTTTTTTTATAGTCGAGGATGCCCGCTCCATGGCTGGCAAGTACCTCGCCCGGTTCCGTCCCGAGTGGCTTGCAGCTGCAACCCAAGAAGCCGAAAGCAAAAAGAACGCTGGTGCTGCTGCTGCGGAGCCCGTTGCAGCATGATTATTAATTCGTTTCCCTGTTTCCCTGTTTCTCTCCCTTTCTTCTTCCTCTCTTTATAAGGGGCTTCTCATTTTTTGAGCGGCATCATCGGGCTTTTGTAATTGTCTTTTCTCATGGTAACGGTACAGTTCGGTTTCGGGAATGGAGAACGTCGCAGCTGCATATGGCCTAATTTTGTTTGTGTTTGTTCATATCTTTGTCTTCTTTTTATTCCCTTTTATACTCTTTTCGTTTGGTCATTCTTCTTTGCAGTTGCCGGTTTAATCTCTTATGAAAAATACTCTTTGATGTTTATGCAGAATAGTAAAAAGAATGTTGGGATAGGTCTTTGTTGAAGAATGATACTTTCCATAGGGTTAAACGATATAACCCTAGTATGCAAGCAATCTTCTTAAAACGACAAGCCGATTCAAGACTACATGTATGATTATATATTTGATTATGCTACCCACCCGAGGTTAAAGGATTAAATATGGCATTGTCCAATAATAGTGTCTGGCGAAGCTTGATGGAATATCGCACAAGCGTACTAATTCGATTTTTTTTTTTGAGCAGAGAGTGAGCTGTCCATGAGCATTAAGCTACACGACTTGTTTAGAAGCGGATAACCCGTCCGCAAGTTTGTGGTTTCTGTCTGCATCCCTAGCATACCTACTACGTAGTGAATTATAGGCTTAGAGGGCTCCTGACATACTTAAATAAGAGCTGAATCGCACTTGTACCTCTACAGATCCGTCATGTTGCTTGCTATTTCAAAAGCAACAATGCGGAAAAGACATGGGACGTGAGAAATATAAAAAATACTCTGTAAAAGAGGAAAGATGAACGCGGGAATTAAAAAAAAAAAGGGAAATCAACAACGGCAAGCAAGACGAACGAGAAAATAAGGCGTCCCAATACTTTGTAGAATGGATTTGAATTGCAGATGGCACGTTGGCATGCGTAAATACTTTTGGTCCGGCCCATGTAGTTTTACCTCTTTGGGAGAGGTGTTAACGTCGCGGTCCGTTGGCGTGTGTTAGCGACTTGAAAGGGAGAATACTACAAAGAGACCATAAAAATAGAAAGAGAAACAGACACGGGACACGCCCTTTTGCATGGCATTCTCTAAGAAGTAGATCATATCTAGAAGAAGCATGAGGATGGCGTCTGAGTACTGCAGGCGTTTCTAGGGTGAATGAAGACGAGAAGGACGTCTGATATTATTATAAGCGGGCTGATTTTGCACAAGTGTTTACCTGTTGCAAACGAGGGAGATGCATGAAGATTTACATTTGCATCTGGGTCGTGGGAGGCTGGTCAGGTTAGTAAAAGAAGCAGGTAACCTAGGTTGAGCCTTCAAAAAAAGAAACCAATTTGAAGTCAAGATAACATTAGAGTTGAATCGTGGCATTGTCATGTTGAACCACATAACTATATTTGCCGTTAGTAAAGTAAGAGAGGGGGTAATATGGTAACATGGTGGATAATATGAACTATTCCGAGCAACAAGCCACTCAAAACAGTCCAAGAAAACAAATGAAAATGGCAGCAGGCCCGGATAAGTTCGGCTCAAGGCAGTCCGCGGCTTGAAAATTTGTGGTTTGGTGTGCTTGGCTGAACTGTGTAAGCTATCTTGAACGCAAAGGCTGTAAAAAGAAGAGACTTCGTACCAAGATGCAGGAACGAAGGGAATTGTGTTTGGCGTAACAAGCAGAGAGACAGAAAAGTCTCACCTTCAGAGCGATTGGTTGTGGTCGGTCAAGCTAAGCTAAATAAATGGGCGCTGATGCAGTCTTACAGAAGTTGTCTCTCAGCCGGCAAATTTGATCGCAAGCGATAGTGGGCGAGCCTGGGGCTTTAATTGCTTTGTTAACCAATGCAAGAGAATATGCATTAAGCTTCAAGGGGGGGGGGAGGAGTTGTTTTGTGCCGAGATTTACTGCAGCTTAAATTGATGGACAACGCGAGATAGACCTGGAAACCAGTATTTCACAAGGAAATACTGCCAGTAGCTAGCAGTAGCTTGTGCTAAACTTCAGGGGAGAGAGACCGGAAGATGATCCAATAAACAAAAGAAAACACAGGGTTTGACATTGAGGCCTTGTGAAACGGGGGCGCCAACAGAGCAAAAGAAATTATCAAGAAAGGAAAAAAAAAAAAACAAAAAAAAAAAAAAAAAAAAAAAACAAAAAAAAGAGGAGTAAAAAAGAACAAAAACAAACGGGAGGTGCAGGCAGGTGCTCAAGTACTTACATACTACAGGTACTACTAGTAGTAGTACTTCGTACAGAGTGCTTGCCTTTTGTGATATTCCCTCTGCACCGTTTGTTTTGTTGTTTTAACCGATGAGCCTCTATCATTGCCGTTTTCTTCTTCTTTTCCCTTTTCCCTTTTGCTACGCTCTCTCGCTGATTTCATGCCCAATTTAAGCGCAGGAGCAAACGACGTCCCCGGCTGCAATCTGCAATTCACAATTCAGAGCAGGGAAGAAGCGCCAGTTGACGGGGCTTAACAGGGTCGAACAGGGGCCTACTGACAGGGAAGAATAATTGATGTTGCTGGTCGGTGATGGGAAAGATACTGAAAAATAAAAACAAGTGCAAACGGGGGAGCAAGTATGGGATATACTGTATTACAATGGCGGGCTGCTTTGATAGTTTAGGCGGAAGCAGTCAAGTGGCAGAAATGCAGATACAGTTGATGCACCAATGCAGTTAATGGGTATTTGTATTTCTCCATCTCAGTAGTATCGACGGCCTTCCATCTGGCTCGCTCGCCTTCGCCTCTTGTTCCCTGAATCAAATTTACTTGGTTACTTTTGTGCTTCCTAGTTATCTTTGTGATTCCTGGTCACCTTTGTGCTTCCTGGTCTGCTCACAAGCTGGGCTCTATCCATCTACAACAAGAACAAAAAAAAAGTTCGGACCCATATAGTGAAAGGCCTGGATACAGAACTGCACAAACGGCACAAATATACCCGGGCTAGCCTGGTGGTTGAGCTCAACCTTTTGCTGCTTGTGCCTGTACATCTGCCTGAAGAATAAATCAAAACCGAATTAGAGTAGACGGACCGACCCCCGTTTTGCTGTTGCTAAGCTCCAAGAGAAGAGCTGAGAGGTAAAGAACAAAAGATCTCCGGTAAGAATCACCTTGCAGTCACTTTTCTTCTTTCTTCATCTTTCTACGCTCCCTCCTTGTTCCTTTCTTCCTTCGGTCGGCGACATTCCTTTCGTCTTTGCATCTTCTTAGAAACGCACTTTATTTTTTATTTTTTTTTTGGCATTTGCGCACTTTTCTATCATCGTGCCTCCTCTTTATTTCTATTGCTTCCTATTGCTAAGTACATTGCTCTGTTCTGCATTGCATTCAAATCCGACTTAAGCTTCCCTCCTGGATTCGCGGAACGGAAGAGCCCTGCAGTTTATTGTTACTACTCAGCTGCCTCTCGCCACGATATCTATAAATACTTGAGTCTTTCTGTCTGCTCTTCCTTTCCGCATTCTGAGCAGCAAACTTGATCCGACGAAGAAAAGAAAAACCATTACACGCAATCTTTGTTTTTGCCAGTTATTGTTCATCAGTCATTTGCTACTACAGTACTACCTGCTTTGCATTGCTAGCTCTGCCTACAGTGCGACCTTGACGGTTCAAGTACCGCTATAAAACAGTGCCGCGCCGCCGCCTCGATAACCAAACACGAAACGAAACGAAATAGCTCGACCTTTTATTCATTAGCACTTCTGCGCGCATACCAAGACTTGGCTGCCGAAAAGAAAATACGACATCCAGCTGCATATTAGTCCAAATCAGGCGAAAAGAAAACAACAGTAACAGCTTAATCGCGACCAGAAACATCAACAAGTACCGACGAACAGACCGACGATCAGCTCTTAGTCTTCAGAGAAAAGAAAAATAAAGCGACCAACAACAAGCCACCATCTAGCACTCCATTGTTCCTTTTTGACTGTCAGTCCGTTAATTTCACATCCAACTAGTCTCTCGACTCTTGTCTGGGATCTTGGATTTTCAGCTTTGTGCGAAATTCCAAATCGATTTTATTTTGGTTTTTTTCTTTCTGCTCATTTCTTTTTCTCTTACTTTCTCTCTCCCTTTTTTTTTTCTTTTCCTTTGAAATAATGCCTACACGCTTCCTCAAGAAGAGCCGCCCTTCAACGTCTGGCTCCGATGGTCTTTCGACCCCTAAGAACCGAGGTCTAACTGGTATGTTACCCTTCAATGTATGATACTACCGCCACTACTACTTTGCCTTGCTCTGCGGTTGCTTGTTGAAGGAGGATGGATTATATTCCGTGCCGATGCTTTGCCCTGTTTTGCTTATCCGTTGGCGCGCTTGTGCTTGTTGTTTGACTTGATTCATTTTTGGTGTCTTGACCTGTCTGTTGTTCTTTCTTCCGGCTCCGCAAGAACATTCCTTTCTTCTCTGAGATTTCCACTCCCGGCGTCGAGCAGTAGTGCTAGTGACCTGTCGTGCTATTCCTGTGGGCCCCAAATGCTATGTTCCGCCATGCTGAGCTATGCTAATTCTGAGCCTACTTTTTTTTTTCTTTTTCTTTTCATGTTGTGCTATTCATTCTCCTTGGTCCATTAATCTTAATCCGTCTGCTGTCCGAGGGTCGGTCATCTCTACTTGAGTGTACTAGACAAATTTTTGTCCGCCGAGTGGCGTTGCCAATTGATCAGAGGAGGAACCGCCACTTGTCAGCTTTTGTCACTTCACTTCGTGTTCGTCTTGCCCCTTCGAGAGAGTGAGAGAACGAGTTGAGCGTGGTTGAGACCTTTGCCTTGATTCATATTCGCGTCATTCCGCATAGAAAATCAACAAAAAAAAAGAAAATCAATCGGGAACAATCTCGATGCCGAACCTGGACCTGGCGATGGTTTCTGCACAGACTCTTTATTTCCACTCTAGCCAAAAAAAGAACAATTTCTGGAAGCAGCAAAAACACCCAGTGCCCTATAATATTAATTAAACAAAAATAACGCCTGGAAAAACCATCCTTATGGAAGCCCTTCTCGCCCTCATTTTACTGACTTTTATCTTGTGGTATTCAGTATCCAAGCCACGCCCGAATCTTTTACGTTCATCATCGTTGGTGGAAAAGTCAAAGTCCGACGACAAAGAAAACGGCAAAGACCAGGACCAAAGTCAAAGTCACGACCATAGCGACCATAGCCAGAACGAAAGCGACAGGGCCCTGCTGTCGCCTGTTTCTGTCGTAGCGAAAACCTCGCATAAAGACCTGCGCATTATTACCAACGCGGTCGATCCCAAAAAGAAAAACAGGGCATCTACCTCTAATCCTCTGGCTTCGCCCTCTAGTCCCTTTAAGTTTTCGAGCATGAAGCAAAGCCTTAACGTGCTGTCAAGAAAAAGATCTCCCGAATCCCACAGCTCTCCGTCACAGCCACCGCTGTCGTTGTCGCCCTCGCCTCCTGCAAAATCCACTCCTCTATCAGCAGCCAGTGGCTCGACAATGCAGGCCGGCATTTCTACTGCTGCTACGACCATCCGAACCGTCCCCAGCTTTGAAGGCGTTACATCCGATTCGAGTTTAGACACACCTTCGGTCACGACCAGAAACTCTGCCTTTTCTAGTTCCGTAAACAGCACAGCGTCCATGGCGAGCAGCCACGGAAACTCTGCCGACGACAAATCAGCAGCTGAAGTCCCTGCTATTGGTACATCACCAATGACCACCCCGTCTTTGTCTTCGTCAACTGCTGGCGGCACATCATCGCTGGAACCATCACAGCAGCCGTCACAATTGCCATCAGGGGCTACTGACGCTAATTCAAATGGAGACGGCCAACACGAAATGCCTTCCACCTCTGATTCCGCGACTTCGACTTCGGCTACACTCCCGACGCCAATTACAATTCCCTCCTCGGCCAATCAGCCCGCTAGTTCTTCGGAGGCGCAAGCAGCTGCTAACGACAACTCTAACCACACCCACACCCACACCCGCATTCTCTCGACAGACTCGATAGACCTGCAGTACCCTCCGATAGCGCCGCCGCTCCCGTCACCTGAGCATCCCAGTGAAATGGGCCACGCGGCCAACGACCCGTCATGGGACTCCACCATTGGCAAGGCCGGTCTTGGCAAGACGGGCCGGGTCATCAACAAGCTCGTTAGCGACAATGAGGCTCTGAAGCGCGATATTCAGATAGAGCGCTTACGCGCTGAAGAGTCAAAGCAGGCAGCCAAGATGATCGAAGAGAAGATGGATCGTATCGTCAGTGATTACGAGGGCCGTCTTCTCGAGGCCAACGTCACCAAAACGCTTTTGGCGCGCAAGGAGCGCCAGGTTGAAATGTTGACAGCTACTGTCGACTTGGAACGCGCGCGTGCCAAGGAGGCCACGGGTCGCGAAAAGGTGTGGCAGGAGGAGACGGACAAGCTCAGACAATCATCGCAAACGCAAGTCGACGAGGCCAACAACCTGGCGCAGCTCATGGAAGGCCGGTACAACGCCATTGCCTCGCACTGGAAGGACCAAGGCGAGGAGACGATGAGCGCCGTGGCCAAGATGCGCAGCGAGATTGTCGATATTTTGGCAGAGCGCCGCAAAGACGACGACAAGATCAACACACTGCGCGAGCTGTGCGACCAGCAGCACTTGAATATCAACACGCTGCAACGCCAAAAGGACGAGATTCTGGCCCAGTTTGAAAAATACAAGCGCGAGCAGGAGGAGCAGCTGCGTGACATCAAGGAGCTTTCGGCCCAGCGCGAGGAGCACATGACGAAACTGTTGGCCGAATCAAAGGAGGCGCTAGATAAGCTGCGGTGGGCGCTCAATGTCAAGAACAATGTCAAGGGCGCCCAGTAAACAAAGCGGCCTAACTAGGAAGCACTGAGACGCGCTATTTTGTTTGCTTTGTCCACTTTGCTCTGCTATGCTTTGCTCTGCTTTGCTCTGCTATGCTCTGCTTTGCTTTGCTTTGCTTTGCTTTGCTTTGCTTTGATTTGCTCTGCTCTGTTATGCTCTGCTCTGTTATGCTCTGCTCTGCTCTGCCCCCGTCTATTCTTGGTTTTCTCTCTCTTGGAGGCCATTCTGTTACGACCAACCATGACCTCTATCAAATCAAATCATTCCATAATTGCCAGCCGGCAATACGGACCTCCGATTGGCTGACGGGACGTCTTGGCCATATTCATTGTCATCTTCTGATTTCATCTAAATTTCTTTTTCATTGTTTGTTCTGTTTTTCTGTTTGCCTTTATCCATCATCTAGCATACGCCCACGCAATTGGAGCAACTAACCTGTTGTTTTTTTTTCTTTTTCTTTTCCTTTTCTTTTTCGATTATTTTCTACTGCTTCTCGTTTCTTTTGCCTTCTTCTGAGTTCTGGCTGTATACATTTGCAATATCGATGTCACAAAACATGTCATATATGTGCTGAACATGATGTTGCCTTTTTTTGCTTTCTTCTTCTATTCTTTCTTTTTCTTGGTATTTTGCCGATTTTCTTTTTCTTTTCTTGTGTTAATCTTGTCCTATTTCCCTTCCCGCGCGACATTGAACAAATAGAGCCTACTATGCCACTAAAATGGCGACCAGAGAGTATCCCCAATCTCGGAATCTCTGGCTGGTACTCGTTTGTCGTGCTCGACAACCCTGCTCATGCGATCTTAGATTTTGGGACTCTTTTGTGATTTATTGTTGCGTCATTTGTTTCGTTTCCTTTCTCTTGCTCCCCTTTGGTATTTTTTATTGTTTTCCCTTTTCTTTACTCTTTGTGAGTTCAAGTCTGGTTGATTTTCGATGGTTCCATCTGGTTTTGCTGTCCTGAAGAGACACCTGTTTATATCCCGTCATTTTTCTTTTTTGCTTTTTATTTTATTTTGTTCATCTCTTATCTTCCTCGCGGCGATAGTGTCCTTGTCTTTTTTTTTTTTTTTTTTT
>LKBB01000002.1:276115-290688 GCA_001513885.1 Thielaviopsis musarum
TTTTTTTTTTTTTTTTTTTTTTTTTGGGGGTGTGGATGAATCAAGTGAATCAACAAAGACCCCTTTGTTCTTCCTACGTTGCTTAGTCATTTCATAGGGTTGTATCATCGCGCGGGAAGGTGCACCCACCGTCACAAAAGTATGAGAGACGTTCCTGCAGTAGGAGCAAACACCGGCCAAGAATGGTGATGTATTCAGTCAGTTTTCGATTTCCTAAGTATGTATGGATTTGCTTTGCTATTGTACTTGCGTATGTCCTTGACGGTTTGTTCTTTTTCCTTTTTGCTTTTGCATTGAGAATGCAGCTTCCATTGTTAGCAACAAACGATCAACCCAGCCCAAGATACGTACGCACTAAGATATACTTTGACACCCGGCCACTAGACCAAATTGGGGAGGCTTCACCCACGTCTAACGGGTTTTTCTTTTCCCTTACGATAACTTCTGGGGGTTACAAAACAATGCAAGAATTAACGAAGCGATCCCCGAAATAGACACCGTCGCTGCCTGAGATTTGAGATTTATCAGGCTTCTTCTTGTATGAGCTGTTTTGTGTGTATCTCTGTTTGGAAGAAAAAAAAAGAAGAAAAAAAAAGAAAAAAAAAAGAAAAAAAAAGAAAAAAAAAGAAGAAAAAAAAAAGAAGAAAAAAAAAAAAAAAAAAAAAAAAAAAAAAAAAAAAAAAAAAAAAAAAAAGAAATATGTCAGGAAAGATCTCTGACAAAATAGGGAGATTCAGCCATGGAGCATTACAAGAAAATTGCACAACCCCATCAAGCCATTGGAGTAAGCCCAAGGAGCCACAGGATAAATCCGAGAATGAATCATGGCAATAAGAAACAAGTTAGCTTATGGAAGTCAGGAATAAAAAAACAGAAAGAAAGAAAGAAAAAATACCGGGGAATAAAACAGCGTCGTGGTGCTAGAAAACACAGCAAAGAAGTTGAAGAGAAAATGAGAAGACAGGAAGAAAAACAAGCGAGCAGGGAAGGCACGAACAACGCCTTTTTTTTTTTTTTTTGGCTCCGTTCCTGCCTTGCGTGCCCTAGAGCAAGAAACAACGAGAGGAAGCACATAGCAACAGCAAACTTGAGAAAGAGCAAAAGAGCGTCTTTCCCTTATTTTTGGCTCCTGCGCTGCTGGGTTGCATCGCTCCCGCCGTTTGACTTGGGTCTTGTTTTGTAGCTACCATCGTTGCTTTTGCCTTTTTTGCTCCGTGCCTTCCTTTATCAGCTGAGCTTTGCTATTGCCTTCTTGTCTCCATCTAACTCAGTCAGTTAGTTACCTTTTGCTTTGTTCGGTTTCACATTTTTATTAATTCTACCCGTTTCCCTCTTCTTTTTCCCCTTTCGCTTTTCTTCTCTTCTTCTCTTTTTTTTTTTTTTTTTTTTCTTTTGTCCATCATCATCCCACAAAGTTCCCAAGCTCTCATCGCCAACGTCTCTTTGAGGCCCGTATTTTAATAATCATCGTCTTTTTTTTTCTTTCTCGTTTGCTCTCTTCTTTTCTATCGGCCTTACTCGCCAACATAATTAATCTTTCTTCTCTTCTGTATGTCAACCCCAAACTCCAAGTATTCGCGATGGCTGATTTATCACATTATAACCAACCGCCCTCGCCGGTCATCCCGAACTCTTTGCTAACTTGTTCTCTGCAGCCATTCATCCCACATAATCTAGTCAAAATGCGTGCTTCCACCGTTTTCGCCATCTTCGCCGCCGGCGTCCAGGCCGCCACCTACACTTTTGCCAACACCACTGTTGACATTTCACTGATCACCAGCGGTGACAAGTGTATGTCTAGTCCTAATCTACCCCAACGAAATCACTATACCGTAAACTAACTCGATACAGCCGCTTACTGCCGTGGCCAGCTCAACACTTGCACCCAGCTTTGCGACAGCAACACTGACAACAACTCGTGTACTACTGTATGTTTACCAGCATTTTCACCCCTGTCTTGAAACCGCTCGCGCTAACAAATACCCTGCAGTCTACGCTTGATTACACTTGCACTTGCAGCAACGGTGATGCTCCCTCGGACATGAACAAGTACAGCACCTCCATGGAGGCCTACATGTGCCAGGCCGCCTACAGCCAGTGCATCACCAACTCTGGCACCGATGCCCTGACCCAGAAGGGCTGCAAGACTAACATTCTGGACAATTGCGGTACCAAGAATGTCGATGATGCCACCTCGTCCAGCTCAACCTCGTCCGCTGCCGCCTCTTCTACTTCGGCCACTGCTACCGCCACCAGCGACGCTTCGGCCACCTCTGCCGCTGCCGCCACTACCACCACTCACGTCAACGGTGCTTCTACCTACGTTGCCGGCTCAGGTGCCATTGTTGCTGCCCTGCTGGCTGCCCTGCTGTAAATGCCCATGCATTCTCCACCTCTTGTACAACCACCTTGTTCTTGAGTGTTGCAGCAGCATTGTGACAGCAGCAGCTGCGCAAATCAAGGCCATGGGCGGGCTCTAGCTTATGGGATTCTAGGGCCTTGCCCTATTCTTCTTTTTTCCCTTTTCTTTTTTTTTCCTGCGACAGAGACGTGTTGGAAAGAGATTTACGATGATGAAATTAAATTGGACGATTGATCAAAACTCAAGCCCGAAAAAAGGACGATAATTGAAAAACGAAAGGGTCTCTTCGGCTGGATCCAGTCCCGATTTACATGAGTTGAAGGATGGAGAAAAGAATAGATCGTCTTCTGTTTGTTCTTCTCACTCCCTTCTGTTCGTTTCTCACCGCAGCGATGTGCAATACGTCTGTTTTTTTTTTTTTGACAGGTCGACGAGGCGGAGAAGGAGACAGAAATGTCTCGGATGGATGAAACATGTGCGTTTAGCTTTACGTGGTTGATTCTTTCTTTCTTTTCCCTTTCCAGACTGTTGTCAGAACCTCTTTTTTCTTTTTTTGTTATTTTTGCATTGCCACTCATACCCCCCGGAGAGATGTGAACATTGAACGTGCTTTGTGCGTTGACGTTTACTATTTCTCTTCTTTTTTATTGCTTTTTCTATTTTATATTTTTTTGGTTTGTTTTTTTTTGGTACTTTGATGAATGGGTCATGGTGATCCGGGGATGGATAGGATAGATAATTAACGCTGGCTTGGAGTCAGATTTTACTTTACCACTTTACGCTCTTTGTATCGCGAGATTTGATATCTCGTGTTGTAGATTCAAGCTGCATGACGTTTGGAATGGATGAAGACGTCGTTGAAAGAATGTTTTTGGTTTATTTTGCAGGGACGGTGATTTGAATGCAATTCTACTAAATGAGTTATGTATGTAATCCAGAGAAAGAGCTTTGTTGTGTTACGTCGAACTGCGTGGCAGTGCAAAGAAGATGCAGGGAATAAAGAAGAAGGCGATCGATTGCAAGGGAACTAAGTTAATAAATGATGGAACAAAGAATTTCTGATTTTGGGGGCTCGATTAGTGCGTTTGAGGACACAAGTCAAATAAAGCGTAGCAGTTGAGCAGACAAAGACCACAACGGGTATAAATATCAGTTCAGCTTCATCTCCAAGATGCAAACTCCAGACACTGACTCTTCCATGATAAGAACTTGCTCACCGAAACAATGACCACACCTGTAGAGACGACTATAGAGACGCAGGCCGTCCCGTCAACCCTTGCCGCCACCTGCCCCACAGCCCTCAAACCTACCCTCTGCAGCTTCGGCGTCGAACTCGAACTCCTCATCGCTGTCCTCGAAGAATCCGTTCCCGACCCCGCCGCCACCACTGACGCCCGACCCGCCGTCCGCGTCCCCCGTGGAACAAGTCGCCAAACCGCCTTCACCCATGTCCAGCGCCACGTCATCGCCGTGCTCGCCGCCGCCGGCCTACCCGTCTGGTGTGCGCCCGGGTCGTCGGATTACACCGAGACGAGCACACTGCAGCGCCGCATGGACGAGGCACTGCGCTGCGGCGACAGCGATAGCGACGAGGCGCTCGTGCAGGCTGACAGCGCCAAAACTCGCTTCTGGGTCGTTGATGAAGATGTCAGCCTGTGCACAGACACGTGCCAGCCACCGACCTTTTGGGCGGGTGTAGAAATCCAGTCGCCAGCGCTGTGGGAGGGATCAGCGGCGCTGGACCAGGTGCGTTACGCAGTGGATGTGCTAGCGACCCAAGTGCGTTCGCGTGTGAACCGCTCGTGCGGGCTGCATGTGCATGTGGGCGCGGGGCCGTCGTCTGCAGGGTTCACGCCAGACGCGCTGCGGCGACTGGCAGCGACGGTGTGGGCGGCGGAGCCGCTGCTGAGCACGCTGCACCCGGCGCAGCGGCGGACAAATGCGTATTGTCATGCGCTGCGGGCGCCGGGGCGGAATCACATTGTGGATGGAGACGATGGGCAGGATGTGTGGAAGAGCGTTGTCCAGCGCGATGCGAAGCAGGCGATGCGCATGCTGGTGCATGGGCGGGACCGTGGGCTGGGCACGCGCAGGATGAGCCAGGCCGAGGGGGAGCGGAAGCTGGCGCGGTACTTGTATGGAGAGTTAGAGGATAAGCCGGCGGCGGTGCTGCGCGAGAAGTTGTTTGGCGAGCTAGGGCAAGATTTCCTGGGCGTGAGGGGCCGGCCGTATGCGCGCGCACATCCGCAGGTGCCGCTGAGCTGGCCGAAGAAGAAGAAGCGCCGGGATGTGGATCTGGCGATTATGATGGAGGATTATACCTGCGTGGGGGCTTTGGGTACCCGACAAAAGAGCGAGCCAAAGGAGGGCTTCTACACACACCACACACATTGGGATGCATACCTTGCAATCACCAAAGACCTACGGGCCAGAAAGCAGACCACAGAGCATCTGGCAAAGCGTATCGCAGACCAACAGAGCCAGCAAGACGGTCAGACTCTCGGCGAGCTGCGACCGGCCAAGGAAAAAAAAGAGTCGTCGCTCATCGCAGACCCCAACATCCTGTTTCCCGATCCCGCTTTGTATCTGCCTCTCCGCGCCATCCCCATGCCATACGACTACAACCTGCTCGAACGCCGCCGCGGCGTCCTTGTCGGCCCATTCCGCCGGCCGCGCGCCCCGACCATCTGGCCCCGCAGCGAATTCTTCCCCCCGCGCCCGTCTCTCACTCTCGCGCCCCGCCCTAGTCTTCC
Source organism: Thielaviopsis musarum (assembly GCA_001513885.1). NCBI lineage: Eukaryota > Fungi > Ascomycota > Sordariomycetes > Microascales > Ceratocystidaceae > Thielaviopsis > Thielaviopsis musarum. Next base: position 281,231 of record LKBB01000002.1, read on the forward strand.
GTGCACGCCGTGGTCGCGTCCGGCCATCGACACCAGTAGCGTGTGGCACGGCGTGACGCAGATCCTCTCGGCTGACCTGTGCACCGACCAGTTGCGCGCCAGTCTGCTCTTCAAGGATACAAAATACGCCAACTACAACTTTGCGCGCACGGGCCACTCGTACGCCGCCGCCGGGCTGCCGCCGACCGTGGAGTTTCGCGAGGCAGCCGGGTCGCTCGATGCCGAATGGGTAGGCACGTGGGCCAGTGTGGCGATTGGGCTGGCGAACTGGGCGATGCGGGTGCCGTGGCGCGAGTTTCTCCAAGTCATGGCATTATTAGACGCAGCTCAAAAGCCGCGTGATGAGGCGGCCGCAATGTGTAGCCGCGATGAGGGCGTGCAGTACGACGTGGTTTCGCTGGTGGAGGATATCGGGTTGCCGGATGTGGCGCTGCGGTGTTTGGCGCGGCTGCGCGGCGGAGAAGCGGGTAAGTCGGAGTGTGGCGGGTATAAACTCGTCCGGGGATACACGCGGCGGTTGTATCCGACGCAGGTGCTGGTCGATGGAAATGGAAATGAGGACCGGCCAGATCTGCGGGTGGTGGAGATGGAGGTGGAGGCAGATTCGGATGGCGAGGATGCGGCAGAAGAACGGGGTAGGGCTAGGGCTCAATTGGGGCGTTCACTGCTGCGTCGAGAAGAATTTTAAAGCTGTGGCGCTGTGGCAGGTCTACGGCACCAAGGAAAGAAGTTGGTAGAGTGTGAGGTAGTTGCCTTGTGAATACAACGAACTGAAGTTATTTTGACTGGATGTGTCTAGGGTTTAGCGTATAAGTGTCTAGGGTCTAGCGTGTAAGTGTCGGGTTTGGCTAGCGTCGTATTTTGATCGTCGCTTTTTACATTACGCCCTGTTTCTATAGTCCAACAACCCGTCCGCTGCACAGATTAGGTACTTTTCCAAGGGCTTCCTTGTTCCACACTGCTTGTTGCAGCTAAGCTTAAATTTGCCATACCTAAGCTGAACGTCTGGTTTCTTCCTCGCTTCTCGTCCTGAACGTAATAACGATGGGAATGCACGTGGATCTTCTGAACAACTTGCTCCTCTTTAGCACAGACATGGACAAGGCAAAGCTTGAACAACCAAGCCAAGGTTTGTGATGGTGAGTTTTTGAATACTAATGGGAAAACTCAAGGCTTGGCAGCTGTCCATCTCTCTTTCCTATCGGCTAAAGAGCGACGGGGCTGCAGATACGAAAAGCCCAGGAGAAAAGAAAAACTCAAATAAAGTGTTGTTATCCCCGCTCAACAGCATAGACCCCACACAACCCCGTCCCGATTAGTACACAAGAAGCGCTTGATCTTGTTCTAATGACGCTCTTTTCCGGTCTGCCGGTCCTTGTCCTGGAAATCTGTGTGTCCAGTTGCTCCCAGTACTAGTACTAGTAGTACTACCACTACTGCTACTAGAGCAGACAAGCCAAGCGCTGAGAATGAATGTGCTGTTGTTGCTTTTTCCTTCCTTGTCAAAGTCTGTTCGTCTGCTGCTCTTCCTTCTGGAACTCCTGCACGAAATACGCCCGGTGGATATGAGACGCCCAGCGAGCGGGCTTGATTGGGCCTCCTCCCCAGTCACAAAGTTCAGCAGCAGCCAGACCATTTAGTTGAAAGTACAAAAACAGGCCGCTGTCACATACTTACCACTATGCAAGTTGTACAACCAACATGTAGTACCAGTAGTATGTGGCTGCTTCAAGGCACACTCGGACGAAACCCCGACAGCAAGGGAAAAAAAAAAAAAAAAAAAAAAAAAAAAAAAAAAAAAAAAAAAAAAAAAAAAAAAGAAGAAAAAGAAAAAGAAAAACGCCTGGCAAGATAGAGGGAGAAGCCAAAACAAGACCTTGCCCATTTCGCTCTGCTTTTGCTCGGTTGATTGTTTGTGGTTCAGACGGGGCGGGGGAGAACGCCCGATTTATAGCGTCAAGCAAATTCCTTATCCTATGCTATGTAGTAGTTCTTTATCTTGTGTAGTAGAACCAGAGAATAAATAAAAGGCGTGTCCCCCAAGTCAGTGCTTTTTTGGGCACTTTTCTTATCCTTCTTTCCCTATTCTTCTTTTCTTTTTGTTTTATCCCCTCGCCCTTTGTCTCTCTGTCGTCATATCTAGCATCTCGCCCACCCACTCACTATGAGGCACTCCCTGCCCCTCACCCTTGGCCTCGGCCTGTTCGCTACCCCCGCCCTGGCCGGCATCGCCAGCTCACGCGGCGACTCGTCCTCATGGCAGCCCGCCAAGCAAACGCCCTCGTCCCACGACCACGGCCACGGCCACGGCGACGCCAACATTGGCGTACTTGATCTCGCAGGCGCCGCACCGCAGCCCGCGCCGACGTCGGGCCCGCGGCTGGCCAGCGACGACATCTTCAAGCGGATTGCCGGATACACAATGAACTCCAACACGTGCGGCTTTGTCACTTCTGAGTGGAGTGCGTTCTCTCGTTCTGTTCATTATATATAGGGTTAAACGAGCTAACCCTGCTTCAATAGGCCAGGCCTTGACGTGTGTCAGTGCTACTTATGGATGCACCAATGTCGGCAACCACCGTGGCTGCTGTGGCGACCCACTGTGCACCGCTATTAAGACAAAGTGCATCGACTACGCGACTTCCCTAATGGGTGGCTGTGCCACACTGACCGACTACCACACCGTATGCTGGTAAGTAAGCCAGAGCAATTGCTCTACGTACTCCATATACGGAGTAGCAGACTGAACCCAACCGCCAAACTGCCAGCTGACGCCACTTGTAGCCAATCCATCCTGCAGCCATACTGCTTCACATATCTCTTTTCCACATCGGGCTCCGTCTACAGCGCGCTCGCCTGCGACACCACATCGGGCGTCGGCTCGATGATTGACTACCCGCCCATTTTTACCGCGTCCACTTCCTCGTCCGATTCCGACTCCGGCACCGTAATCGTGACCGACACCGACTCTTCGTCAAGCATTACCTTTGGCAGCGTCTTCTCGACCGTGGTTGGCGGCGCGACCGTGACGATTACGCAGGCCAGCAGCCCAACAGCGACGAAACAGATCTCTTCTTCGTCCTCTTCTTCTTCTTCTTCTTCTTCATCAAAAAGCACGACGCCCACCGGCGCGATTGTCGGCGGCGTGGTGGGCGGCGTGGGTGCGCTGGTTATTATCGGCGCGCTGCTTTTCTTTTTCCTGCGCCGCAACAAGAACAAGACGGCCACTCCCACCATTGTCATGCCCATGGCCGCTGCTCCTGGTCCCGGTGGTGCCGCGCCGGGTAGTGTCTCCCCGCTCTCCCCCAACGGCACATCCATCTCGGCCTTCCCGCCGTCCAATTACGCGGGCTACCCGCCGCAGGGCCAGCCCGGCTCGCCTAGCACCATGACATACGCGTCGTCAACGGGCCAGCCGGGCGGTGCGCAGGGCTATGTGTATCCCGCGGGATATACGCCGCCGGGACAGGTGCCGTACGGGGTTCCAGTGACCAGCGTTCCGCAGCATACGCCGTCGCCGCCGATAACTGAGGCGGCGGGACTGTTGGGCGCGCCGATGGGGGTGGCAACGACGCAGCATATGACGCCGAGTCCGCCGCCGGTGGAGATGGGGACGCAGTATCCGATGGGTAGCGAGAATAACCGGGCGGAGCTGAGATGAGCTGGGTATAGTAGTGTTTAATGAATAATTTTAGTACTACTACTACTAGTAGAAGTGGTAGTAGTACTGGTAATAAAGAAATCTGTAATACATCACATGGCCGAATCGACCTCCATAAACCACCACTTCTCCCAGTCCACCACCTTCTTTTGCAGCCGCGCCTCCTCAGCCGCAAACACCAGCGCATGGCTCCTCAGAATCTCATCCAGCGAGCAATTGATAAACTCAGTCTGCGCCTTCTTGACCGAATACCCGCCATTCTTGACGGCATCCACCGCCGCCACAAACTGCCGCGCCAGGCCCAAGTCGCCGCCTCCGTGGCCGGCATCTTCAATGGTGGGCGTGAGAACCTGCAGCTCGCCGGTGCGGAAGTCGGTGACGCGGATTTCGGCCGAATCGGCGTAGATCTCGCCGTGCGTGCCGTAAAAGTGCGAGTAGCGTTGGCATATCTTGTCCGTCTGCGCCACCATGTGGAACGTGGCTATCTTGGCCATGCGTTCCTGTAGAGGCCGCGTGATGTCATTATTATTATCATTATCAGTGTAGGTGTAGTCGTCATCCCACTCAATCGTCACAATCTGTTCATCGCACACGTCGTTGTCGCCGTCAAACACGCAGCGGCCAAACCAGTTGCGGCTCTTGATTTTGCTCTGCGGCGTCGTCTCGTCATAGTCTAGCGCCAACTCAGCTGCCACAGCTGCTCTGCGGTCATGTATCGTGTCCAGCGTGGCAATCTCGGGCACCACAACCAGCACCGGCCAGTCCGTGTTGCCGCTCTCGACGCCCTTGAGCTTCGGGCCCAGGTAAATGTTCTTTGCCGAGAAAATGCACCCGTTGTCGCCCAGCGGGCACTGCAGACAGTTTGTGGCCGACCCTGCCGCCGCGGGCTTGCGTGCCTTGCGGAACTGCTGCAGCTTACCCGTCGACGATACCGTGCTCGGCAGATGCGGCTTGCCTGCCCCGGCTTTGGTCGGACTGCACAACAGCCACAGAATCAAGTCAATATCATGGCACGACTTGGTCAGTAGCGACGGCGCCGACGTGTCCTGCCGCCGCCAGTTTCCACGCACATACGAATGCGTAAAATGCCACCAGCCCACCGGCTCTGTGTGCACGACACTCAGGATATCGCCAATGACTTTCTTCTCGCGCAGCAGCTGCCGCAGCACAATGTTGTGCGGACTGTAGCGCAGCACGTGGCCAATCGACACAATCTGCTGCTGCTGCTGGCCGCCCGTCCGCAGGGCTTTGTACATGTCGATGCAGTCCTGTAGCGACGTGGCCAGCGGCTTCTCGCACATAATGTGCAGGCCCAGCGGCGCCAGACCGACCACCACATCGCGATGCATCTCGTCGAGCACACAGACAAACACGCCGTCGATATCTGCCGACACCGCGTCCGGGTCCATCAGCTGGCGCCGCCGCCGATCCATTTCATAGCTGATAAACTCGGTCCAGCTAGAAAACGCCTGGCCTTTGGCGGGTTGGTTGCCGGCGCCCCAGATGTATGTTTCGCCAAAGTGACGGCGCTTGTATTCGTCGGGCTCAGCGACGGCGGCAATCACGCCGGATGTAGCAGCGAGCGTGCATCGTGCATATGTTTTACCGCGGGATCCTGCGCCAACGACGAGAAAGCGAGGCAAAGATTTCGACATTGAGTGGCCAACGATGAAGGTAGGGAAGAAGAAGAGGAGCGGTCAAGAGTGGGGTAGCGGCGGATACACAAGAAGACAAGAAGACTATACACAGACCAGAAGACTATATACAGACAAGAAGTCTTTATACAGACCAAAAGACTATATACAGACAAGAAGTCTTTATACAGACTAGAAGACTATATATAAACAAGAAGACTTTATACAGACTAGAAGACTATATACATAGACAAGATGGCGATACGCAGACGATACGACGATACACAAGTTATTAAAATGTGTACGGAGTAGAAAACGGTAAACAAAAGCACAAAACAGCCGTGGAAAACAGCCAATCACAAGCAGCTGAAAGATAAGCAGGCTGCAGCTGGGTGATATCAAGAGAAGGAATGCCTAACCTCTACCCTTTGAAAATCAGAAACAGAATAATAAAAGAATAGAGAAAAAAAAAAAAAAAAAAGGAAAAGCTAGGAACAAAGAAACTGCTATTATGCATATTAGAAATAAACACCTGCAAACCAAGCTTGTCTATGCTTTTGCTTCTCAACAAACCGCCTCGCCGCGCCGCGCTAGGGTTAAACCCACTTGGCAATCTCTGAGCCGCCAGCAACCACCACCTCCACGGCCGCCACTCACTTTACGCTCTTCCGCATTTCACCACCAATCAGCTTACAACCCAACTCACCATTCATTCAGGCTGATTCATACTGCCGCCATGACTGAAGCTAAACCCCTCAGCGAGGACGGGCCGCTTGTCTGGATTGACTGCGAGGTACTTTCCTACTCTTGATTCCTTTTGCTCCAAGCTTCTAGTGCCTGAAACTTCATATAGATGACCGGCCTCGACCCCGACTCTGACCACATCCTCGAAATCTTCTGCCTTATCACCTCCGCCGACCTCACGCTTGTCGATCCCGTCGGCTACGGCGCTGTCATCTCCGTGCCGGAGTCGCGCCTGCGCCAAATGGACGAATGGTGCACGCGCACCCACACCGCCACCGGTTTGTGGGCGCGCGTTCTCTCGCCCGATGCCGTCACGCCCGACATTGCCGCTGCCGGCCTGCTGGCGTACATCCAGAAGTGGATCCCGGAGCCGCGCTCGGCCTTGTTGGCCGGCAGCAGCGTGCACGCCGACAAGGGGTTTCTGCGCAAGGGCGCATATGCGCCCGTCATGGACTACCTGCACTACCGCATCCTGGATGTCAGCGCCATCAAAGAGGCTGCGCGGCGCTGGTGTCCCAGACGCGTGGTGCGGAATACGCCGCAAAAGACGGGACTGCATAGAGCAAAGGAGGACATCCTGGATAGCATCAACGAGGCCAAGTATTACAAGGAAACCATTTTTGCGAGGGCCTAGATTTCTTGGGCCTATGTTTCCAGGGCTTTGGCTACAATTAAAGCTCAGGCTACAAGTACAGCTCAGGGCTTTGTCTACAAATACAGCTCACGGAATACCAAAAAGAAAGAACCAACAGTAGCATCTCCCCCGCCTGTCCCGGATTGTGCGTCCAGACCGGGAAGAAAAAAACAAGTTTAATGAATGCTCTACCCTCCTCCAACGAAACCCTGCCAATATATAACAACACACAATATCGCCCACAAAAGAAATGCACCATGTCTAGCCAAAAGAGAAAAAAAAAATCTAGAAAACCACATACAACAGGGAGAGGCGAGCCATCAACGAGCAGGAGAGAGAGAGTGCCCAACAAGCAGGAGAAAGAGAGAGAGAGTGCCCAGCAAGCAGGAGAGAGAAAGAAAGTGCCCAGCGAGCCTAGGACAAACTTACGCACTCGTCGCTTGCAGTCTCTTGAGCTTCAACCCCGCATACGCCGCAAACAGCGCACTGATCGCCCCGATAAACAGACACACGGCAATTGCGTTCGGCCCATCTGTCGAATGCGTTTCCGACGGATGCGCGTCTGTCGCCAGCTCGGGACTCTTTCCCGGCTCAAGAATCGAAAACACAATGGTCGAGATAAAGTTGCCCAGAAACTGCGGCAACGTGCTGTAGATGTTGAGAATACCAAAGTAGATGCCCGACAGTTCGCCGTTAGAGGACTCGGGCTGGTCGCCCTTCTCGAGGCTGGCGGCCGACGCGTTACGCCGGTGTGCCTTGGAGGAGGGGCCGCTGATTCGGTTGACTTCAACGCCTAGCGTGGCCACGGGGGCCCAGTTGGCAACAGACCAGGGACTAATGGTGTTAGTATTTGGAAATAGCAACAGACCAACAGCAGCAACTTACATTCCACAAATGCACACAAGCGTCGTGGCAAACTTCAGACTATTAGCCAGCGGCGCCATAAACATGGCTCCCGCGAAAATCAAGTCACCAACAATCCACGCCGTGACAATATCCGGCTTCATGTCATTCAGCGTGTGCGCGAACTTGGCAATGCTCTGCGGCGGTCTCTTGGTATAGCCGCCCTCATCCGGCGACTGCACCACCATTGGCAGCACCCATGCGCCGATAAACGTCACCGTCGAGTACATGACAAGCGCCTTGCTGCCGATGCGGCCGATATCGCCGAGCGAGTCGCCCGTCTTGGCCGACGCCGGCGCATCGTAGCGAAAGTAAATCTCGCCGACCCACGTGGTGCTGTAGAACTGGAACGGGAACCAGCCAATCCACGCCCAAAACTGCGCCCAGCAAATCGCCTGCACGCGCGGCGGCAGGTTCAGCAGCGTCGACCAGATCTGGTGAATCACCCTGAATGGGCTCTCGTGACCCGTCGTCGGCCTGGGCACCATGATGCGCTCCGTCACCGCCCAGCATGACACTGAAGACGAGAATAGCACAAAGAAAATGGCCATTGACACAAGCTGCTTGAACTGCGTGTCGCCAAACCGAGTGCCGCATATGCTGACTAGGTCGATAGCTCCGGCCGCATAGCCAACCACATGGCCAATAGCAGCTAGACGAGACGACCAGGCAGCGCCAGCCTGCTGCTTTTCAATTGGAAGAGTGTCGACAATCAAGCTACGTGAGCAGGACATAACTAAAAGAAAAAAAAAGAACGTAGAGTCAGTTTATTTGTTTAATAAACCCTGATCAACCCTATTGCGGGTGTCGCGTGCTTTGTTAGTCAACTTACCAGCATTGATAGCAAAATCGACGACATAGATGGCCAGAACAGCCAAGATAATCACTATCTTTTTGTTTTCGGCCGGGACATAGCCAAAGAAAGACACAATTTCCTGGGTAAAGCCTAGAACCCAAAGCGCAGCGCACACAACGACGCTGCCAATGGCAATGACAGGCCGACGGCGGCCGTATTTCGAGGTTGATTCGTCGGCGAGAGCGCCAATGATGGGCTGTACAATGAGTCCGGAAAGCGGGCCGGCGATCCAGACCAGCGATGTGGTGCTTTTTGAGAGACCAAGGTTCAGGAGGTACGGCGTGCAGTCTGTACATGTAGTTCTATCGGTCAGAGCTCTGGGCGCATAGCGAATGGCGGGGAGAGGGGGGAAGCTTACAGGTCATTTCAACACCCCAAACAAAGCTGTAAGCCATCGTCGTTAGAAGCTGCAATCAGAGAACCAGGTTGTGGGCGCAAAACAAAACATACACAATGCCGACAGTAGTAAAGGACAGCAGAATCATGCGCATCGTCTCACTACTGCCCTTGACAGAGGCCTTGCCGACCAAAGTCGACGAAGAGCCTGCCATGATGCTGGTAAAGCGGCAGGCCCTGTAGCGAGTAGGGCGTGGAGACTTGTGTGTATTCTAGTACTCCGTAGTGACGGGCGGATTCGAACGGCGGGGTGTCGTTTTCTTTTGTCAATGAGCGGCGTACTTGAGAGGGCGGATGTCGAGGAGAGAGATGAAGAAAAACAAGAATGTGGGAGTCGAAGGAAAAAAAAAAAAGGAAAAAAAAGTAAATGCAAGTGAGACTTGAGGTGTAGCTTAAGGGCACTAAACGAAAGAATAAGAAGAAAAAAAAATACAGCGACCGCCTTAGTCAAGGGCGAATTTCGAGAAACGGCGAGTAGATTTAATCGCAGATTATCGATGACATGGAAAGCTAGATTGCGGGAAGATGAGAGCTAAGCATTTATCGCAGCCAAGCAAACAAGCTCAATTAGTGAATATCAGCAAACAAACAGATGCTGGAGCAAAGCTGGCGATAAGCCTTTGGGGGGGG
>LKBB01000002.1:290741-312298 GCA_001513885.1 Thielaviopsis musarum
GGGGGGGGGGGGGGGGGTTAATTGGGTCAAGCTGAGCCAAAGCTTTTATCTTGTACAAGTTGATTTCTCGAGCATAGAATGCCAGTCGGAGTTTCAGGGAGCGAGCTGGTCAAAAAGAGAGAGAAAACGAGAAGCCCGGGTGGGGTTTTTAGCTCTCTCGACCAAAAAGGATTCTCAATAAGAAGAACCGAGCTAGAAAAAGAGTGTGCCAACTATAAGAAGATTATGTACGGAGTACATACTCCGTAGTAAAGAGAGAGAGAGAGAGAAAAAAAAAGGGCTATGCAAAGACAAGCAAAGCTGGATCAGGAGAAGACAAGAATAGCACGAAAGTCCAAGGGAAAGAAAAGAAGCAAGAAGAAAAGTTTCACCACCTGCCTCAAAGTTGCAGACAGCCTGTCATGATAAAAGTATAGGTAGCTACACAGAAACATGAAGTTCGTATTTGGGCATTTTTATATGGAGCAAAGTCAGGTAAGCGGGCTTTCGTCACTTTGGTCGTATTTCTCACTTCACATTGTTGTCCTTTTTCTGGTGTTCCTTCTTCTGGTTGTCCTTTTTCTGGTGTTCCTTCTTCTGGTTGTCCTTTTTCTGGTGTTCCTTCTTCTGGTTGTTCCTTTTTTCTGGTGTTCCTTCTTCTGGTTGTTCCTTTTTTCTGGTGTTCCTTCTTCTGGTTGTCCTTCTTCTGGTTGTTCCTTTTTTCTGGTGTTCCTTCTTCTGGTTGTTCCTTTTTTCTGGCTGTTCCTTTTTTTTCTGTTGATTTCGCTCCGCCCCAAAAGGAAGCAAATCTGGGGAATTTAAACAGCGCCAAACGGATCCTCGAATCAATTGGTTCCAAAATCCAGGGGTAAAAGAAAAAAAAAAAGGATTAAAAAAAAGACAGCAAAGGTTGTTACGGGAGCATCGACGTCCCCACTTTTAACTACAGCATAAAATATCGGCCGGACAAAACCTTGTGGGAACACTCAAACATATATCAGAACAGAACAATCTATTAAATATCCAAGAGTGAAGGTTTATCTAACTACTTTCCATTACGATATATTCTGTATCGGTGGACTATATTTAGCCGGAGATATTCCGTCAAAACTAACACAACAAGCAAGATATCACGAAATAAAGACGACCATAAATTGAGCCACGAACAAAGAAAACGCTGCAATATTGAACAAGAAAAAAAAAGCATACTGTAAAATAACCTCCCTTCACAAACTAGACATGAAGAGAAACTGGACAAAAGTTGGCAACACACCAAAAAATAAAACGTCGATAAGTAGGGATATCTCAAGCTCTGGACAACATGAAGAAACTGGAAGAAAAAAGCAGGAAAGGAGAAAAAGAAAATCGAAAAAAGAAAAAAAAAAAGACTCGAAAAATCAGGAACAAGATGCAAGAAAAATAAAGAAAAATAAAATGAGACGCCTTAGATATAAAAGAGGGAGACACATTAAAAAAAAAGTTCGCAAAAGAAAAGAAATCAACGCCAGAATAAATGGGAGATATAGGGAAAGAAACACAGCAAGCAAAACCAAAAAAAAAAGAAAAGAGCAAAAAAAGAGAGAAATGACTGGTTCATGTGCCCGCCAGCTTGGCAAAGTGTTTGGACCAAATCCAGCCCACCAGACAGTTGGGGTCATCTTGGTTCTTGGCCAGCCACAGCTCGCCCTTTTCGCCCACCACGTCAAAAACCTGTTCGTGTTAGCTCCTTTTCCACACACATATACATATACACAACGTAAAAGGAAACTCACCTCTCCCGCCTGGTACACCAGGTACGGATATCCCGCCTCCTGCTTCGTCGTCTCAATGTTAAACTCAAACAGCGACGCCGCCAGCCACAAAATGTTGTACCCCTGGTTCTGCTGCTGACTTTGCTGCAGCATTAGCTGATATTGCGCCTGCTGTAGCCCCAGCGGTCCCACTGCCCCCACAGCCATCCCGATGCCCATCTCAGCTGCCTCTACGGCCGCCGCGTCTTCCTCCTGCATTGCCTCGGGCCTGCTGCTGCTATTCTCCGGGCCGTCGGGCACCGGCAGCGCTGAGTGGAACAGCCCCGAAAAGCGCTTGGCCGCTGCGGGCGTAACGCCGCCCGGTTCGGGCCCGGGATAGTTGGAGTTGTACGTCGACGTCGAGTCACGGCGCGTGTAGTACGCCAGCTCCGAGCTCTGGCGTGTCAGCTGGCTGGATGAGTCAATGCTGATGCCCGTGCCGGGCCGGCCCGACATGGTCGTCGAGCCCGACATGATGCTCTGCGTGATGAAGGAGCGCGAGCCCGCCATGGAAATGCCGTCGGGCGAAGTCGGCGTGGGCCGGATGCCCATCGACTGCGAGCTGCTAGTTGTGTAGCCGTGCTGCTGCGTGATTGAATGTGTAATCGACGGGGCCTGAGATCCAGAGTGCGAGTGCGTAGGCGTGGGAATCGACGTGTAGTAGCTGTCGTAGTAGAACTGGTTCGGGCTCGGGCTCGGGATGTTGGGGATGATGCCAATGCCGCTCAACGGCGATGCTAAGCTGCCCGAGCTGCGGCGCGCAAAGTCCGGCGTTGGGATGACGGGAGCCTCGCTGTTAATGGACAAGCCGCGCTGACGAGGCGACAACTCAGGCGGACGGATACGCGCGCGAGCACTTGCGTCGTCAACGCTGGACAGCGTAGAAAGCGACGTCTTGCCCTTGTAGGCCGGATTGAGGATGGCCAGGTCGGCCATAGGAACCTGCACCGAGTTGAAGTCTGTGTGGAACGTGGCCAGAATCTCAGAGAAGTCGTACATCTCGCGATCGTCGCCTACTACCGACTTGACACGGTCCCGCCACAGCTTGTACCACGATGTCTGGATATTAACCAGATTCGACATGCAGATCCGGCCCACCTTGGCTGTCAGCGTCGACAGAATCGGCAGCTCCTTCTTGAGCGTGTCGTTGAGTGCCTCGTACTGCTCCACCAGCTCGGCCAGCTTGGCGTCGACCGCCTTGCCGCTCTTCTTGAGCAGCTCGGCCTTTTCATAGTCAAAGCGCCGCTTCTGACGCTTCTTCATGGCCAGAGCCGGGTTGTAGTACGACTCGATGACGCTCTCAAACGGCTGAATCACCATCTTGCGCACCTGGTTGGTGTGGTTTTCTAACCCAACCTTTTCCATGTCACGCATCGACACATTGAACTGCACCCATTTGCTCTCCAGCTCCGGGTAGCTGCTGGGCTGGATGCGCATGACCAGCTCAATCGACGACAAGTACTGTAGGAACTCGTGCACATAGGCAGATGCCTGGTTGGTGTAGTCAACAGCATCCCGCAGCACCACCTGCAGCCGCATAAAGTCTTCATTGAAGCGATCGTTGAGCTGCACATACACCTCGTCTTCCGGCACGCGGCTTCCCGTCTGCACCTTTTCCGTGCGCTTGCCAAAGGCCCGCGCAATTCCGGCTTTGACGTCAGAGTCCTTGCGCTTGCCGCTGACAATCTGGCCGACGAGCTCAAAGTTCTTCTTAGTCTTGTTGATCTCAATAATGGCATCTTCGAGCGTCTCCTTGGCACCAACAAGCGTGGTCCGATCCGGGTGTTCTTGCGGAGTCTGCTGTAACATGGACATCATCAGGTTGGGGTACTTGGTGATGCGCTGCATCGGCTTGATCAGCAGCGAGTCAAGATCCCACGCCGCCGTCAGATCCTTGGCAACTTCGTGACACTCGTTGAGCCAAACCTTGACCGTGGGGTCCTGCTGAATCTCAATGAGTCGCTTGGCCGCCATGTCGCTGCTGCGCAGGAATATTTCGTGGATGGTCTTCATCTCCTCAATGTTGTCGCTGAAAACCGTGCCGAGAGTCGTCTTGAAGTCCTTGGCGTCGTCGAGCTCGTGAGACGGCGGGTAAATGTTGGTTGTGTCAAACTCGGGCGTGTTGTTGATCTCCTCGCCGTTGCCAACCACAGGCATGTACACCGTAGTCACTGCGTCGCGCAGCTTCTGCGAAAAGACCGAGTGGAAAGCGATAATCTCGTCCGTGTTGCGGAAGATGAGCTTGATCGTCTTGGAGTCCAGCTTCGGGCAGGCCTCTGCCGTGCCCTTGTAAATCTCCCACACCACCGACATGTCGCGAACAAAGGCTGCCTCCGTATCAATCAGCTCCTTGATGACATTGCGCCGCTGCACGAGCCGCTTGCTCTCCTTGTCATTCGGCTGCTGCTGGTCGTTTTTGGGCGGCACGGCTGGCCGGATCTCAACCTCGGAATTCGACTCGACAAGCCGAATCTTTTCGATGCTGGACCGTGTGATGGACGTGGCGATAGTGGTGCGATCTCGGCTGACTGGACGCGACCCAAGCGTCGTGCCCGATGCATTGTGCTCGTAGAAGCTGCTTGCCGGAGTATTGCGGTTGGTGTCGTAGATGGAACCAGCCTTGGACGGTGGGGCCGGTGGTGGCGGGCTGTTTGCCGGGAGATCTGGCAGCGGCGGCTCAGCAGATCTCGCGTTGGCCGCCATGGCTTTCTTCTCGCCGTCAGCAAAGGCCTCAACGGGCAGCGGCGGCAGTTCTTGGTCCAGGGGCGACGGCTTATGCACCTCCTTGGTCGCAATCGGACTGTCGATAAGGCCGCTGTTATGGAGGATGCGACGGGGCTCGTTGCTTAGGTTGGCTGGAATCGGCGGAACTTCGGGAATGTCGAGAGAAGGCTTAGCGCTATCTCCGTACTCGCGGCTGTCAATGGAAAAGTCGGTCCACGACGACTGGATGCTGAAGCGGTTGCCGGGAATAAGCATCGACGGCACGTTGAGCGTCTGGCTCAGCGGGAAGATGGAATTGCTAGAGCCGCTATTGGCCTCGTCGCCCGTGGGCTCAGCTTCAGAAGATTCACAGGTCGAGTTACGTTGCGACGAAAAGCTGGCCGTATCAAAGCGGCCGTCTGACGGAAGCGGCGGCACCGGCGGCACCGAATCTTCGTCACACGTCGACGTGTCATCGTCCTGGCGCTGGATCTGCCGGATGGCAATAGCAGCAGCCGACCCCGGCATGAAGCGGTACACCGAGTCCTCGTAGTCGTAGTCGCGGAGCGGAAGCAGCGGCGGCTGCTGGCCCATCGAGTTGGCAAGATCCGAGTCGCGGCGGAACACGCGCACCGTGGTTGAAGGCGTCATGCTTTGGTTGTACTGGGCTGCCGAAGCCTCGTAGTCGTCGACATACGTGCTCGGAAAGTTGGAGTGGATAGTGGTGGGGTTAGAGCTTTCCCGGCGGTGTACCGGAGACAACGGAAGAGTCGGCGACAGCTCGCCCGAATTAATCTCGTCGTCATCGCCAAACGGATAGTGGTAGTTGATGCGCAGGTGAGTATTAGAATTGCCCGTATTAGTGCGGCTGAGCGGAGGCTTGCTCTGCGGTGTCTGTGCCCGATTAGGCTCAATAATAGGCGGAGGACCGAGAGACCGCGGCGAAGCAACATCTGGCGGCAGATCCAGGTCAAACTCGGTGTGCACAGCAGAAACAGCAGATTGTGGCGGTGGAATATCGTTATCGCCAGCTGATGGTCCCATGGGCGCGCGAGGGGCTTCCAGGGGGAAACCGCCTGGGAGCCCCAAAATTGGCGAATCACGAGCCAGCGGTCCCTGCGCGTCCCTGGACTTGTTGTACGCAGCCACCACCTGTTCTGTAACCTTTTCGCCCTCATCGCCAGGCAAGAAAGAAGCATCTGCCGCATGCGAAGTCGGAGACACTGGCTCTTCAAAGGCCGTCGGCAGACGAGCAGGCGAGGTGGAGTACGAAAAGCGCCGGTCTTCGTTATCTGTAATGGCAGCCAGTGAAGCGCCACCATCCACCTCCAATCCAGCATTTGAATCACGCAGCTTTGCCTGGGCAGATGCTTTGGCAGCAGCTATAATGACAGCAGCCTCGGCGGCAGCAGATTCAAGCTCCCGTGTACGACGGCGAGCAGCGGCGCGCTCCTGCTTCTCACGAATAGTCTTAGTGTACTTGAGGCGGATATCGTTGCGGCGCTGTTCAAAGTCGATGGGGCCTTGGGAGATGCGGCGGTTGCTGTCGTCAAACTCCGACTGGGCTACTCGCGTGCGTGGATCGAATGTGAGTTGGCGTAGATTCGGGGCATTTGTGCCGTCGGGCCCATGGTTTCGGGGCCGCGAGCTGCGAAGCTGCGGCGATGATTTGGGGGATGTAGTCGTGACAAAGGCAGCCATACGGTGACTGGTGAAGCCGCCGTTGTTTATGATGCCAGGGTTGGGGGTCGACGTAATGTTGCCGCCGTTGCCGTGTACGTTGTTAGATGTGGCTGCCCGCATTCTGGCTGCAAACGGAGACTTATCCCGGATATTCATGAGCGGGAACGGCTCAGTATGGCCGCCATTTTGGTAGTCGACGGTCCGGCTGCGCTCCCGTTCTCGCTCGCGGCCAGCAGGGCGCCGGGTTGGGCTCGTGGGAGACGAGGGGCGGGAGTCGCTGTCGTTGAACTTTCGTAGCGAGATGGGCAAGCGGGAATTATTCTGAGCCGGCGATTCGAACAGGGCAGACGGCGGCTGGGGGATCTTGGACGTTCCCGCCATGCGAGATCGACTAGAGGCTATTCTGTGTGAGTCGCTGGTAGATTGGGCGCGAGATCGAGGCGTCGAGTAGATGCCAGAGACGGACGTCGAGGCCGACGAGGCTGAAACAGCCTTTTTTTTGGTAGGCGGCGTATCGGTTCGTTGGCTTTTGATGGAGCCGGTCGAGCGGTACCACTCGGTGGGCGAAGAGTATTCGTCGTCGGGCTGGGCGGCAGAGGTGGAGGCAGAAACAGCAACAGCAGCAGCTGCTATACGAGAGCGGTAAGCGGTATTAGATGTATCGATTCGGAGGCCGGATTCCGGAGCGCCGCGGTGTCGAGTCGGAGAGACGTTATTATTATTTCTAGAAGGAGGTCTCGAGTTGACAGAGTCGATGCTGTGGCCGGTGGTGATCGCGGTCGGATCGTTGTGCGGGATTTCACCGAAAAGGAGCGGTTGTTTTTGGGCCTGTGATTAAGAAAAAAAAATAAAGAGTTAATATGTAAATAAAAGAAGAAAAAAAAAACGCGAACAAGTAAAAACTGAGACTTTGTGTAAAGCAGTCGTGTGTGTGTTGAGGGTAAAAGAAAATAGAGGAACTAACAGATGTGACGTCGTGGGATTCAGAGTATGCACTGGAAGCGTTGGACATCAACTTTGCCATGGAGGCAGATTCACCCTTTAGCATGGGCTCTGGCGGTGGTGGTGCTGCTGCTGCTGATCCTAGTGCTGGAGCAGAAGCTACAAATTCTGCCGCTACTGCTGCTGCTGCTGCTAGGTCTGCTGCAGATTCAAATGCTAATCCTGAATCGGTCGGGGGCGGCTTGCGTATTCGGTTAGGAAGTGATGCTTGCTTGGTGCTGCTGGCGCTATTATTGCTGCTGGCACTGCCGTCGAGCGAAGGTCGAGGGCGCTGAAAACTTCTGGTAGTTGCTGTCGCTGTCGTCGAGGCTGCACCCGACACTGATCCTGGACGAGAACCAACAGGCGTCTTGGTCAAATTAGCAGACACCGAGCCCGAGAAAATGTCAACCGACGAATTTGACGAGTGGGCGGTGCTGGGCGAAGGCGAGAATTCGCGAGGCTGCCGCACGGGTATCGAGCTACGAAGAGAGGGGCGGGCTGGTCGAGAAGGGGTCCCTGACGTTGCTGTTGCTGCAGGCGATGCAGACCTGCTAGCGGCGGATCTCGCAGTGGCTGTAGAGGGAGACCCAGACACTGACCCAGACGGCGATTTATACCCAGCAGCACCAGAACCAGCACTCTTTTGGTCAAACTTCTTTTTCAAGTCTCTGACGCTAATTTGGCTGGCACCAGCCACTGGTCGCCTGCTGCCGCTTATGGTGCTGTATTTTGAATTATTATGACTACTGTTGCTGCTAGCATTTGCTCCTGCACTGCTAGCGGATACAGTTGGTGCAGCTGCAAATGCAGCCGCCTGTGTTTCTTGTGCTGCTAAGCCTGCGCCTGTGCCTGTGCCTGTGCCTGTGCCTACAAGGTTAGGGTCAATAGGAACTGAAGCTGAGCGCATGCCGAGCCGAGACGCCGCTATAGAGCTGCCGCTGCGGGACCGCGTGCCTGGCGCACCGATGGGCGCGGGAATTGTTGATTGTCGAGGGAGTGCAGACATATTGGAGCTGGAGCTAGTAGTGGTAGTGGTAGTGGTAGTAGTATATGCCGCCTCAGAGCCTGTATCGTGCGAAATATGAATGGGCGAATTTGAAGTTAAATCAGCACTAAAACGCGGCAGGCTAAAGACTGGCGCCGCCATAAAATCTGGAAAAACCTGAGGGTCGGAGTCCTGGTCTTCTTCAAAGTCGGTTCCGGTATACGAAGCACCGTCGTCGGAGGCGTTATCGTTGCAGTCGTCTAGAGAAATAACGTATTGGTCGTTGGTGTTCTCGTTACCAACTATTACAAAGCGAGAAGACGACGAGTTGTTCACCGGCAATGAAAGCGAGGTAGTGGCGGTTCCTGTTACTGTGCCTGTACCGATCCCAAGACTGACAGGCTCAGCGGCTCGAAAGTCGCCGGTGAGAATCTCGTTATCATGCGACGGGAATGACGACGACGAAATGTGCGCAGCAGAGGCAGATGCTGTAGCAGAAGCAGAAGCAGAAACAGAAGAGGCAAGAGGAACAGAAGCCGAGACAAAAGAAGGCGAAACCAGACGAAAAGCGGCTTGGTCTGTAGGTTTGTTTTCGCTGCCGTGGGCGCTGGTTTTGTTGTTGTTATTGTTGTCGCCGTCGATGCAAGTACCACCGCCACTACTACTGCTAGTATGAATTGGGGCAACAATGAGAGATGGAAACCCAGGCGAGCGCGGGCTGTAAAAAACGTCAGGCTCGAATTCAAAGTCGACCGTCAGCGTCTCACGGGAATTTCTACGGCTGCGGTTGTAGTTGCAATCGTAATCAAGCAAAGGCGTCGTCTTTGTCTTTGCAATTGGAGAAAACAGCGAGGGTGTTGCTGTTGTAGTTGCTGCAGGTGTGAGAGCAGAAGTAGCAGTGTTTGAACTGGTGGTGGAATCTGGCAGAACTGATTGCTGGTTGTAATTGGGGGTGTAGTTGCGGTTTTGGTCTTGGTGGTCGTGATTGTGGTTGTGGTTGTTGCAATCGTGGTCGTGGTCGTGGTTGTAGTCGTGATTTTTGTGGCGGGCGTGAGTATGAGAGTGCGAGTGCGAGGGCGAGTAAGATGAGAAATTGCCCGTTTGTAGCGCCATTGCACTGGCGGCACCGCCTATAACTGATTTAACAGGGGCAATAGCGATTGCGTTGGTGCTATCGTTCTGGCGCTGATACAGCTGACGAGACCCTGGTTTGGCGTTTTCTCGCAGCAGGGACGTGACCCGCACAGACTCCGCTACAGCACTACCGCCACCACTATTAACGATATTGCCCTTGCCATCGTTACCATTACCGCTGCTTTTAACATTACTATAGGCGTCCAAGCCCGCTGGTGCTGATATTGCTGCTGTTGATATTGCTGTCACTGCAGCCACTAAAACAGCGCCCAGGGCAGGGAATGGTTCAGCACGCGAAAAGGAATGCGCTCGCGAATGGGAATGCGAAGAAAACGACTGCACAAACGCCTGCGATCGTGAATTCTGGCGAGAATGCCCGCGGCTAGGACTGCGCGCGGCCTGGAGCTGCGATTCGATTTGTCGATGCAAGTTTTTTGTCTCTAGTACTACCGGGTTGGCGTCGAACTGGAACTCAAACTCGCCATGGGCCACAGTCAACGGGGCAATACCGGGAGAGCGCGTGGGATGGTTGTCTCTGGCGTTGTTTCTAGCGTTGGTATTACTGTTGCTGTTGCTGTTGTCGTCATAGTCGTCTTGGCTGCCACGATAAGCATGGGCCAATGCCAGTGCATGGGCATGTGTGCTAAAGTCGACTCGCGCATCTTCGTCCTCATCTTCATCTTCGTCGCGTGCAAAGCTCGAATCACAGCTATGGAACTCATCACCCTGATCGTCGAAGCCTGGGCTCAACGGACTCAACGGGTTCGTGAGACGATGCGCGTAGAGATGATCTGTCGAAAAGGAAGAGCCCACTGCATTAGCTGCTGCATCTTGGTCTGCGCCTTGACCTGCACCACCTGCAGCTCGACCTTCCATGTCGCCACGATCCAGGCGGTATGAGAACGACCCGTCCATAATGTCTTTCCTTGACGTTGGTCTATAGGCTCTGCGTTGTTCTGGTGGTTCTTTCGAATTCGCTCCTACGGCTATCTCGTATGTGGCATTGGTGACGGGCTGTGGTCTGGTTGGGTGAGCTTACTGCTTTATCTGACACTGACACTGCTAACTGGCAATAAAACATACATTAACCAGGCGCAAAGCAGTGTACTTACTTTATGCAGTGCAGCAAAGCGTCCAGTGACAACGAAGGGGGTGCACGTCGAAACGGATAGGATCAGCAAAAGAAATGGGCGATGATTGGTCTGAAGTCTAAGTCTCAGCTTAGCGCAGCCCTCAGGTCCAGAGCTTCTCTCTTGAGCAATATCCAGATGGGCTCAAGGGAAGAGTGAAACAGGCGTGGAAATAGAATGCCCTAGAGACAGGATATATGCAGGTAAAGTTTTAGAGAACCTGCAGAGCGTTGTCACCCTTCTTCTTATTATTATTCTTCTGGTCTCGTATTGTGCGCTATGTTGCGTTACGTTGCTCCCACCACCATTTGATTGGCAGCGATAGAACAAGAAGAAAAAAGGAAATGTGAGTGAAAATAAGCAACACAGGGCTTGTGACTGGATGGCACGCGAGATGACAGTGCAGAGGGTGTGGTACGGAAGGGTCAGGGCCTGCTGTCTTTGCTGGTCTTTATTCGTCCAACGCGGTGTCACACAGTAGAAAGAGGAGGCAGGACTGAACGTTGTTCTTTTGCTCTCTTTTTTCCGTGTTTTTTTTTCTGTTCTGACGGGGCGGGCGGGCGTGTGTGGTCGGAAAATATTTCGGTTGAGTGAAATGTCAGACTTTAGATCGGGAGACAAAGCGATAACAAGATGTAACAAAAAAAAACGAAAAGGAAAAGGAAAAGGAAAAATAAATTGTCAGCAAGGCTACATCAGCCTCGTCTAAGTAGAAAAAAAAAACGGTTCCAAGGAGCACAAATATTGAAGGCAGGAGCTCGTTAGAAGGTTGAAGTGAAGAAGGAAAGAAGAAGAACCCTGAGAGAACGAGCACGGAATTTTGAGTTTGTTTTTGGCAAGAATTAAAGTAGGTAAGTTACTAACACACCGCCCGCCGTCGGCCACCTTGTTTCTTTTTTGGGATCGGATATAAGTAAGTATGTGAGAGTACCTTACAAACAGAGAGCTCCCCAGTTTTGGACTTGCGCAAATTCATGATCAAGCTAACATACACTGATTCTTTCTATTCTCCGTTTTTCCTTTGGCGTTGAGGTCGAAGAGCAAGTATTTCTGCAAGGCATCAACTTAAAAAGCTGTTGGCAAAGGAAAGCCCAAGACGAAGAATAAAAGTTCCGAAGGGCATTTTCCAAAATGGAAGGAAGAAGCAGACTGGCTAACAAGAAAAAGGCAAGCACATGCTGCCAGAAATGTGGGGACCTGGTTGGTTTTTCCTATTTAACCTCTAAGTTTCTTGTTCTCAGCAATTATCAATTAGCTTAGCTGTCTAGACCCAAGTCAGGCGCTAAGGATCGGGGCTAGTTGAAATACTAAGGCCAGTGGACCTGACTAGACTAGACTTGGGAAAGAAGCCAGAAGGTTAAGGAAGTGAGATTCACAAGATCCTGCCACATATAAGTTGGCTCTTTCAGGCCATGTTTTATCTGGACAGGTGCTTGAACTACTTACTCTTACTTACTCAAGTAAGTACTTAAGTAAGTACGATATCTTTCAAGCCAGTTACGACAACCAGTGAATTCTGTACTAATGTGACAATTTACTGTAGCAGGATGAGTATGGGATGGGGATGAGTGGGTTTCTGGATACTCCCGAAATTATGCAGACGCTGCGAACTTTACTTGCTGCGACGTGAATATGCAAAATGCATGCATTCCGTTCAACTTTCTTCTTTTCGGCTCTTTTTTTTTTTTTTTTCTCAATCTTCCTCGCAAACTCTGCTTCATCGTTGACCACATGTATTCTCAGTTCCCTTTGTCTCGGATGAAATAAGAGCATCTACAGTACGCAGTGAGGAATAAACAAAAAGGCCTTGGAGCCTCTTTCCTATCACGGACAGCTCGCCAAGCATATGTTTTCTCGTAAGTCCTGTCATTGAATGCCAGGTACCATATGTGATATGTGTAAAAATCCTCTTGGTGCGCTCATGAGACAGCACGCCATCTTGGTACTTTTCTTTTTTGCTAATTCCACGCATTGTCATGGTTATCACCCGTTTTCTGTTGTCTCCTTGATTGCTCATCATGATGTTGAGTAAAAAGGACGAATCAAGTCTCACAGTGTCTTAGATTAGGACCCTGGTGTGTTTATAGGGTTACTACTAGGGTTGGTTGTTAACAATATGGCGCATTCCGCTCCACCTCATAAAGCTACAGTAGCATTGCGGCATAAAACATCTGGACTGACTGACTGACTGACTTACTTACTACTTACTTACTATACAAGCTTATAACAGACTATAGAAGACTACAAATACAAGTGTCTCCCATTCTGAGGCCGCCTGAGTCCTGTCTCCTATCCCGATCTCCCTCCCACTAATACGGACGGTTCAGCTTCGCGGCCGTGTGTTTTCTGTTTCAACGTATTTTACTAGTAGTGCTACCTGGTAAACAAGCGTCACTGCTTGTCTCTCTCGTCTGTGCAGTTACTGTGCCGCAAAAGATTAGATGCAACTCTTTTCTTGTTTCCAGTTAACGTTTGTGCTTGTGAAAAAAATTGAATGGATAACAAAAAAAGAAGAAAAAAAAAGAATGAGCGAAAAAAAAGAATGAACGAAAAAAAGAATGAACGAAAAAAAAGAATGAACGAAAAAAAGAATGAACGAAAAAAGAGAAAGAAAACGAAAAAAAGAAGGAAAGTGGACTTTGCCGTCTTCATCTCATATTTATGCCTTTTTTGGACAGACACAATAGAAGCGCAACACAAAGCTTAGTTCGGAGCTCTTTTGTCAACAAGACCAACTAGGCAATCTAAGCGATTTAAATCCAAACTGTCAAGAAGCTCAGTCGGCGGAATTGAAGCGAGGAAAAAATAAATAAACAAATATAAAAAAAATAGAATAAAACAGAGGAACCTGTGAGTCCACTATCTTTTCTTTAGCCTACAGCGTTCAACTACCCTGGCCCCAAAAGCCTGATTATTGGTCCAGGGCTGCTCGCTCACCTGAAGATAAAAACAATGCTCCATCTGCCACATCGCCACCAAACCTTTTTACGGCTTGGTAATTCCAAAGTTGGTGCAACTGAAACAGAGCGAATACAAGCCCACATCCACACTATCCACACTATCCACACCATCTAGTTTCCTGTGCATACTAGGAGTTGCGCTAGATGAAGGATGGGCTCAATGTTACATTGACAAAGCTTTTGAACTTGACGGTTTTTGTGGTTTTGCTGCTGAGAGGGGCAACCCACTCGTCGCGGTGACACTACAAAAACTAAGCTTAGATTCCAAGTTTGCGTCTGACCATCATACTCGAGCCCTATGAAGGCAATGATCTCTGTTCTATTGGCTCGATTCTCTGGCATCCGGTCTCAACCTAAACCCTTGATACTCTTGATGTGATGGCTTTGTCCATCACTCTCTGTGGTTTCCGATTAACTATTTCAAGGTGGCTGTTGTAAAAAAAAAAAAAAAAAAAAAAAAAAAAAAAAAAAAAAAAAAAAGAAATATGAAATTGGACTCAGCTAATCTCCTCGTTACTCAATCATGTGTAATCGGAAACGGAGCCACAAAAGGGCAGAATTGAGAAAACAATCAGCTCCATCAGCGGCTCGTATTCCTGCTTACTCAAGTACTTACTTATCAAGTGCTTACCTAAGTAAGTACGTAGAGTTATGTTTACTTTCACTGTCTTTTGGTTATCGGATGCTTCATTTTCGCTCTTTTTCCAAGCACTATCTGACAGGCTTGCCGCTTAGGATTGTAGCGATTACCGGGCTCAAGCGAGAGTCATACTTGTAATCGTTAATTTCTCACAAGACGTACTCGGGAAAGTCAAGCTCATATGCATGTTCATCATTTCAGATAGCACGGGCAGTTTTGATTCATCAATGTAGAGCTCATATCACACACATTGCAGTAATGTATATATCAATGTATCATGCCCCTCTTGTGGATGGTTACAATGGTACCTGGTGCCTGAATAAAGGGGCATATATACTAGTACTTGCTACCTACCTATAAAAGTGAATGGAATGGAAACCACAGCATGTAGCAGTCCCTTGAGCCACCTTGGAGAGACAGACAGCCACGATGTACAGCATGTCCTATAGGTCTGTTTCACAAGCCGCGTGTTGAAAGCCATTGCACTGAGTAGAGGTCACACCAGACGGCAACAAGCAAGCCACCAAATAAAAATGCAGAATATTCCAAACACAATACAATAAGTTTGAAATATATCACGATGTTCAGCCAATGAATTACATTTTGTATTCCAGGGATATGTCGTTAAAGATGACGCGACATGTTTGCGGGGTGGTCACTTCAAGTGTTACCAGTAGTAGTTATCTCAAGACCGGATACTACAAGTGTTACCAGTAGTAGTTATCTCAAGATCGGATACTAAAGGATAGAGTAGAGAGCAGAAATGACAAAAACTAAGTAGTATTTACTACGCTACTATATATACATAAAACAAAGCACTTCCGATTAGACAGCCATGGTCTACGACGCCTCCTGCTTTTGAGTCGCTAAAAACTCCTTGCTAAACGACCAATCCGTGTATCCCACACTGTTCATACACGTGTAGAATGTGTCGCGGTTGTACGGCGTCAGTTCCAAGTTCTCGCGGAATCGATAAACCAAGTCAGGGTTACTCGTAAAGTAGCGCCCGACAACAATCGCCAGCTCGTGCTCCTTTTCGCCATCCACTCTCGCCTTGGCCGTCTCAGCCGTGAAGCCACCAGACAGGAACACGGGAGTTCCACACGTCCACTGCTTGAGGAAAACGGAATTATCCCAGCCGCACGTCTCATCGACGTCAGAGGTGCCAGACACGCGCGGCTCAACGAGGTCCAGGAAGGCCGGCTTCAGCGCCGATATCTCGCGGATCACGTGGCTGAACTGCGGCACAGGGTCGGCCATGCCCACGTCGCCAAAGGTGCCCCACGGCGAGAAGCGCAAGCCAACGCGGTCAGCGCCGACGGCGTCAATGATGGCCTTGATAGACTCCAAGGCGAAACGGGAGCGGTTTTCAATAGAGCCGCCGTACTCGTCGGTGCGCTTGTTGGTGACGTCTTGGAGGAACTGGTCAACAATGTAACCGTTGGCGCCTGATACTTGTGTTAGTTTTTTTTGTCTGTGGGATATAGGTCTTCTGTGGCATGTATGCCGATGAGCGTAGCTTACAGTGCAGCTGGATGCCGTCAAAGCCAGCTTCCATGCAGTTCTTGGCGGCCTGAACGTAGTCGTCAATGGCGTTCTTGATGTCCTCCTTGGTCATCTCTGTAGGGATATTCTCGGGCGCATCGTTAAGAGGAATAGGGCTAGGGCCATAGACCTTGGTGCCGACCTTTTCCGCCAGTTCATATAAGGAACCACGGCCCATGTTCCAAAGCTGGCACCACATAAAGCTGCCCTTTTTGTGCACAGCTTCGTTGATGTCCTTCCAGGCAGCAATCTGCTCAGGTGACCAAATGCCGCTAGCGTGTGGCAACCCGATGAAGCGCTTGGAAACATGGGTGCCTTCAGTGACAATAAGAGTTCCGGGAACACTGGCACGCTGGAGATAATGCTCTGTAATGCTTGTTAGTCCTGTCTGGATGTGTGCAAGACTGCCGGGGGGGGGGGGAAACACATACCCTTGACCATCTCAGTTGGCACCCAGTTCTCGTCACAGCGCAGACGCGTCAAGGGCGCCATGATTATGCGGTGCTGGAGGTCTGAATTGCCGACCCGGAGGGGCGAGAAAAGCTTTGATGAGGTCGTCATGACGGAGTGCAGGGTCAGGGATTTGAGTGTTTGTATGAAAGATTCAGTATATGATTTCTAGGAGAAGCTCGCGACAAGATGGAGAACAAGACAAGGTAGGGAACAGCATTCTTTATAGAGAATTGTAGAGAGAAATAGAGAAATGAACAGTAGAGAGCAGTAAAGAATTCAGAAGAACCCCTCCCGAAACTTGATTACCAACCAAGCCCATTTTCTCGTATGAATTCCTCTTTTGGATCTAGGAGTGCCAATTTTTCTGGGCGGGATCTGCAGCGTGTGGTTGCGGAATTCTCTTATCCTTCCATACGTCCAAGTCCGCCTTGAAACTGAGACGAAAATTTCCAAGCCAACTTGGCGTTGTTTGAGGATTGCGTCAGTGACGGCAAAATAGGATGGTCTCAAGGTATTGGATGCAGTTTTTTGCTTCATTTTTCTCTTCTTTTCTCTTCTTTTTTCTTCTTTTTTCTTCTTTTTTCTTCTTTTTTCTTTTTTTTCTGTTTTTCTTTTTTTTTCTTTTTTTTCTTTTTTTTCTTTTTTTTCTTTTTCTTCTTTTTTTTTCTTTTTTTTCTTCTTTTTTTCTTCTTTTTTCTTCTTTTTTCTCTTCTTTTTTCTTCTTTTTTTCTTCTTTTTTTTCTTTTTTTGCTTCATTTTCTCTAGAAACTCCAAGCTTTGTTCCGGTCCGTCATTGTTTTTGAAATCCGCCACATATTATTTCCGATGCGTCAATTTTTTCGTCTAACAAAAAGTTAAAAAAAACAATCACATGCTTTTCAATGGCAAGTTAAAAGCATATTAGTGGATAAATGTCATGATTAATGAATATTAAAGCATATTAGGGGATAAATGTCATTATTAATGAATATCATCAAATAGGTACGTGCTAGCTAAATGCTTAGGGCACTAGCAAACTAGAAACCGGAAAAACAATACAAGTCTCTAAGAATAAGATTAAACACAAACACTATAAATCGATGACTGGGCGGGAACCCGCGGCCAGGCCAACCGGGCCGTGTATGATATGTAAGAAAAAGAATGTAAAACGAATGTGACAGAAAAGTCTAATCAGACCCCTTGGCCGTCAGAAACACCATCGGTTTAAGCCTTGGGCTTGTACAGAGTGCACGAGGGCGCGGCAACAACGGCCGACGAGGGAACAGTGCTCGGCAGACCAGTGCCGGTCAGGTAGCGGCAAGTAACCTTGTCGTCAGTGACCTGGCCCAGAATCGACACAGCCAGGCACAGGTTGACGTTGACGGCGTTGAGGACGTTGATGTTGGCGTTGGCAGCAACATCCAGCAGACCGTTGGCAGCAGACAGGTGGCACTTGCTAACACACTCGGTCAGATCCGAGACCTGGATCTCAACGACGCTGCCGACAGAAGCATCCAGGCACGTGCCGCAGCTAGGGACGTAGGTGATGGGGTTCGAGGGGACGGTCGAGGTCGACGAGGCACCAGCAGCAGTGGTGGAGGACGAGACAGAAGCAGCACCCGAGCTAGTGGCGCCAGCAGAAGGAGTGATAGTCTTGGTGACAGTCAAACCGCCGCTGTTAATCGTAACAGTCGACCACGAGGTGATGGCAGTGGAGCTGGTGGTGAAAGTGGTGGACGTGGAAGTGCTCCACACGGTGCTGGCATAGCCATAGTTGTAGGCGTCGCGGCGGGCCTTGGCCATGCGAAGAGCCTCAGCACTGTCGATACGCTTGCCCAGAAGACCACCCAGCAGAGAGCCAACAGTGTTCAGAGTACCGCTCAGGAGGTTGTCGACAGTGCCCAGAACATCGCCAACAACAGGCTTCAGGTCGGTCACCAGGTTGTCAACGACATCGACAACATTGTCAACAGTCACATCAGCCAGGTTCAGAATGTGACCCAGCGTGCAGTCAAGGTTGTTACCAACTCCCTTGAGGCCAGACAGGTCGACGCCGACGTCAAGGTTAAGGTCGAGCAGCTTGCCGATAGTGACACCCAGGTTGAGGCTCAGCAGAGAAGACAGCAGCTTCTCAAGGCTCACGTTGACGTCGAGGTCGAGGTTGACCAGATCCAGCAGGTTGATCTTGAGCGCAACCACCAGATCCAGCAGGTCAGCCAGCTTCAGGTTAAGGTTCAGGTTGGCATTGAGCAGGTTCAGGACACCGAGGGAGACCTGCAGCGAGACCAGGTCCGCAGTGGGAAGACCCAGCGAGGGGTCAAGGGGGTCGACAATGACGGACAAAGGGCAGGAAGGGTTCTAGAGGGCGTGTTAGAATGGCAGAACAGCAGAGAGCAGTAATGTGGGAGCTTTAAAAAAAAAAGACGTACATGAGGATCAGAGACGGGAAGATCCAGGGCGTTCTCAACGCTAGACAGCAGAGTGTTCACCAGAACCAGAACATCGTCAACCAGGCCGGGCTTCAGGGTGGCCGGGTGAGTGATGTTGACGGTGGGGCAGCTATCACCAATAGTGGCGAGCGCGCTCAGATCGAGCACACAGTTGGACAGCAGACCGCTGGAGATGAGGGCGTTGACAGAGACAGCAACCATTGTGAATTATAGTATATGAGAAATGAATGAAGAAGAGTTGGAGAAGCTAAAGAAAGATTATGGTTGGAGAAAAAGAGAGAAGGAAATGAATGTGAATGGTTGCTGGGAAGCTGTTCTGAGAAGCTGAGGGTGAAGAGAAGAGACAAAAAAAAAAGAAGCTCTGAAGCAGGACCATGGACGAGGTTTTATACAAATCTGACGACAAGATGTTTAGTCGTTACCTTGCCTTGCCTTGCCAGGTCGTGGTCCTGTCTTGTCTGGTCTGCTGTCTCGTTTAGAATTCTCTCATCATGGGTACCCCCTATCGGCCACTTACACAGTTAGTCTTGTGTCCGACAAAGCACACCAACATCAAGGCACAAGAAGAAGAAGAAGAAGAAGCCCCGGCGCCAAGGGTGGGGGGAGTGTGTTTTTGGTGTGTTCCTAGTGTAAGTGACACGCCCCCATCTTTTCATTTTTGCACTCCGTCATACCCTCTAACTTACAATTGATCCCAAGACATGTTCTGCCACTCTATACTCTTCTCTTATTCGCTTAGGGAGCCCGAAAAACGCCGACTTCAGCTCTGTTGTATTAGCCCCAGCCCGCCCTTCTGGATCACCAACTCTCATGGCTGGCCTGGTTCACCTTGTATCCCTTGAATAATCACCATGTCTTCCGGCCACAGACCTAAACTCCAGCTGCGGCCAAACTCTGCTGGCGTCCTCGTTTGCCCTCTCGACCTGTGAACCTGTGGCAGGACACCGCCAAGTTTGGCGTGGATTCGTTGGCCAGCTGGATTTGGTGAACAATAAGCACTGTTGTCAGGTAAACACGCAGCCAGGACGGAACCTGTCAATGATGCCGTAAAAGAAGACAGGAAAGTCATCTTGATGTCTACGCTGCCCGGACAAAGCTTAACTTGATGCTTGTCGGCCTCCTCCCTTGGGCTGCCATTGGGATCTGTGGTTGCTTGACTTACAGCGCCCTTTTACCGGATTACGTCTCCCTTGGAAGGGACTGGAGGGGTAATCGCCTCCTGCTGCTGTGGACTCCCTATATTCTCTATTTCAATGTATTCTTGTTTGACGGTTGAGAAACAAAAAAAGACAGAAAAAAGAAGAAAAAAGAAAAAGAAAAAAGAAAAAGAAAAAAAGAAAGAAAAAAGAAAGAAAAAAAAAGAGAAAAAGAAAGAAAAAAAAAAGGGCCTACCTGTGCGGCCATGGAGCAAATCAATAAGGAGCTTTGCCAAAGACGTGCATTCGCTGTTTGTTGTGATCGTCTGGGTGGAGTCCTTATGCACGCATATGCTGCTGCGTTTAACAGCTTGTCGATTTCCTTTTTCCTGACTTTGAATTCGTTTTTCCTGGCTCTGAAAGCTGTGATTTTCTGGTTGTGAAATATCAATTGCATCGCCAACCGGCCAAGTTCAATGTCTTCTCCTTGCCCAGCAAAACATTTGAACCAGGGCTGCCAAGAAACTTGGAAGTGAATGGGGGGGGGGGAACTTGTGACAGCAGAAGAAGGAGAAGGGGGCTTGTTTTTGAGTGTCGATCTTTACTTTGAGTTGCTATAAATGCAAGCAGAGTTTTCCTTTTTTTTTTTCCCCTACATGAGCCCTTGTTTAACTTGTCGTCTGCCTACCTTCTTTCCCCCAATATTGCAATGTAGCGAGGTGGGCAAGCAATTCTGGCAGACACAAGACAGGAAGCAGGTAAGAAAAAGCCCGACTCCAGGTTTCTTGTCTTTGATTTTTTGGTGTGTTTTTTTTTTATTCCATTTCTTGTTATTCTTCCTTTCTTTTGTTCCGTTTCGTAGGATAACATGGATCGAAAAATGCATGGGTAGAAAGGAAATGCCTTGAGCGTAGGGATTTTGGGTTCAAGTTGACTTTGACTGGTTGAAGGCCGACAACGTTTCTTTTCAGCCACAACTTCATTTTAGTACTTCTATAGTAGTTGCATAAATAGGCCCTGAACTTGTAAGTTGAGGAAAATCAAGAAGCTACTAAGAAGAAGATAAGAAGAAGAATTAGTGATTCTAGATATGCGAGGGCGAGGATCACACATGATTTACGAAAAGAAAGACTCGAAGAAAGGAAGAGCTGATCTGATGCTAAGAAATGCCGGATACAAAGAGCTGATCTGATGCTAAGACAAAAGTGGAAAGCAATAAGCCTAATGAAGATGTGCGCCAATATTGAGCGAGAATACAAAAATAAGGAAAACGAGAAAAGAGACACAAGACAACAAGATTAACATGAATCAGCTATTTCCAGGACGGCGAGTTTGTATAGAAAATGATGCACTATTCCAGTAGTACTCGGGGACAAACAAAAGAAAAAGTGAGAGAACAGGTGAGCGGAGAACAGGTGAGACGATAACAGGTGAGAAGAGGAAAAAGAGAAGAATGGGCGGATAAAAAAAGAAAGCGTATAAAAAAGGGAATCAGGATTTAGACTTTCGGGAGTGCGTAATGAAGATCACCATCTGCGGGTGGCTAAAGGGCGAGAGATATTGATGCATAGTACTTGTTGCTTTGTGGCTATATGAAAGTACTTGGAACTGCTATCTCTTGGCAATTCAACGACTGCCACCTTTTTTTAAAAGAAAAAAAAAAGAAGAAAAAAAAAGAAGAAAAAAAATAAAAAAAAATAAAAATAAAAATAGGAAGCATCGCTCGTCAGAGAGCGGAACAAACATCAAGGAGAGAGAAGAAGAAGAGGAAGGAAAAGAGGAGAAGAGAAAACCAAGTGCAGGCATGGGCGAATGGAAGTGGATGGGAAAAACACGCCCCCCTGGAAGAATTCATGTCGATCATCCGAACAGCAGGGTCATTCGGTATTGATTGGCAACGGCAAGTTCTGGAAGTACTAAGTGCTCTCTAGTACTATCTACTTTTGCTGCAAATGGAGTAAGTCGTACCTTGCAAAAGGGAGTAAATTGTACTTGACGATGGGGGG
>LKBB01000002.1:319822-333470 GCA_001513885.1 Thielaviopsis musarum
TTTTTTTTTTTTTTTTTTTTGGTTTGTTTTTGAGCAGGACTGTTTCTGAAGACAAGCGACCAAGCAGATGTTAATTCTGAGCACGCAGTCCACAAAAGCAGCGGGTATGTACTAGCGGAGCTTGGTGGCGAGACAATGTTCTATCGCGGACTAATGGCGACGCGAGGGTCTGTCGGGACAATCGGTCCAAAGTATCTTTCGGCTGCAGGCGCACAGAACGGATACTGGGAGAGAGGCCAGTCGGTAGCGGTGCGATGAAAGTTTAGGTCTAGGCCGGTTCGTTGATGCAATGTCGAGCTTTGTGGTTACGTATGCGGGTATTATTGTGAATTTTAAAATGTTGTAATAGGTGGTAACAAGAAATTCCAAGAAATGCTTATCAGCGAGCTTTCTTTACTCGTCGGAGACAAAGATTGGCTGATGGAGTTTGAGTTCGATTGAAGTGACTGTTGGTAATAGAGGAAGCAAGCAGGCTTGTCAGGTTGGGCCAGGTAGAATAAATGAGTATGTCGTTTGGCTTGGGTTAGTTTGGTTTGGTATTGAGCAGATCTTCCTAGACACGGACTCAGGCCAAGCGCGGAAACAGACACAAGGCTAGGAGCAGAATGAGGATAGAGTAAAGACAAAGTAGAGCAGAGAGACAGAGAAACTGCAACAGAAATAGACGCGCGAAGCAGAGGAGACTTAAATTGCGATTGAGGGGGTTGCTGATTCTGTCGCTAGTCACAGACAAGCCAGGACTTTGTCTTTTAGCATTAATCGACCCAGAAAAGCAAGCAGGGCAGGGTATAGAGCGAACAGCTCAATGCAGCGCAGTGCTGTGCAAAACGCAATGCAGTACAGGGTGGTGTAGTAATTGATGCAAGACAGAAAAAGAAAACGTCGCGGGTTGCAAATGCGTAGCTAATGGGAGCCGAATAAAAAAGGTGAGGAGATGTCAGGAAGATAGAGAAAAATAAAAGGCGATGAGGGGAAAAGAAAAGAAAGAAAAGAAAGAAAAGAAAAGAACGGAAAAAGTGCTGAAGAAAAGGCCAAGGACAGCCCAACGAGACAAACGAAGCAGAAGGAAGAAGGTAGAAATGGTGAATTAAAAATAGCGAGCAACTTGCTAGTGGTAACTAACCATCCGGACCTTTCCTTTTTCAGCTGGGAAATAAGTATGACGGGGGCCTTACGATCTTCTTTGCTCTTGCTTCTGACCTTTGCAAAATGGAAACGGAAACTGAAGTTTATTGTGCGTACGGTAGGTACAGGTGGTTACAAAATACGGTTACAGTGTAGCAGTTGGCAGGTGCAGATGCATTGTAGTGGAGCTTTCTTTTTAGCATTTTTGTATGCACAAAGTAAAAGAAGAGAACAAAAAGCAGGAGCAGAAGAACGAAGAACACGGGCAGGACAAAAAAGAACAGGGTAGCTTTGCAACAGCCGTGCTTCAAAGCAAAGTTAACTTGCCCAGGGTAGGCGCATGAGCCAATAAGATCCACAGGACTCCTGGATCATAACCATCAACGCTGGCTGGGCTGCGTTAACATCAATGGCATATAAGTAAATACGACACAGGAAAGAATAATACGCAAGGCTGATGCGATTTACACGAGGTACACAGCGAGAGTGAAGGAATTTGGGCCATAATTTAGCGTCGCTCTAATCCGGCCCAAAGGACGCTCCGGAAACAGGACGTCGGGCTTGTACTGTACTTTGGTGGTACCTTGCTTTGGCTGACACAATTTATCCAATATGTAGCGATTGTCCAGAAGTGTCTAGTTGATAATTTCACTAAATATATGTATTAAAGAATGGTTACTGGATTGAATAATAAAATCCGAGGCCTGAATAAAGTCAGAACATGGGGCGCGATTCATGGACACAAGCAAGTACGGAGTAGAAATCAACAAGAGACCAGCTGAGGGAAATGGTGAAGCGTGAGTCGGCTACCAACATAAAGAATTTCACTACAAGTAACACTACGAGATGAGCATGCTTGACGAGACAAGCCTAGTCTCTGATTGGCTAGCTGCATGCAAGAGCCAGAGAAAAGCCATCAGCAAAATCTACGAATGAAAGAATTCGGCCTGCACCTGCAGGTATGACGTCGGAATGGCAGAAAAGAAGAAGTGAAAAAAAAAGGAATATTCTGCGCTTGGGCAATCGTGATGCAGAGAGAATGAATAAGCACCGAGAAGGAAAAAGGACCAAATATTTAAACGAGCCCAAGAAAATAAATAACGGACATATAACTGTGGTAATCTGCCTTTTCTTTTCTTTTCTTTGTTTACTTTTTTTTTTTTTTTTTTTTTTTTTTTTTTTTTTTTTTAGTTGTGATTCATATAAGAGCCAAATCTCTCTATACACTCACGGCTTTTGGGAAGAAGGCGAAAGATTAGACCTTTAGTTATCTCAGATCTCACCTTGCTTTGCTCCTCATTGTCCGTCGATCTGATACCTAGAAAAGCGATGACGCGCACAATTTTGACGCAATACTTGCACTTAAATCTAGGCAAATTGCCACTTTTCATAAAAATAAATTAAAAAAAAATAAAGAAAAAGGCCTCTGCAAAACCCTTCGCCGCGCCCTTCAGCGGCACGCTCCAACTTTAGTCACCAACCATCGAACAAAAGAAGAATAGAAACATCGAGTACAACGAAATCAGATTCACATGATAAAACACCCAAAACAGGCGCAGCATTCAGCTGAAGGGCACAGCATCGCCAGAAATAAACAGGGGAGCAAAACCCCCCCCCCCCCCCCCAATTGCATAACCCTAAATAAGCCCTAAAAGCGGTAAATTATACGCAGTACTTCTTATCATAAAACTTGTCTCTTTTTCACGTAATTTCTTGGTTGGTGCATATGCAAAGAGCCTGTTCTAGGCTCACAAAGCAGAAGTGGAGCTGCTAAAATGGAAGACAGAGAATAGAAAAACCCACATGAACGACGTCACACTGCGTTGCGGTTGGGTCTGTCGTTGTTTGCTAGAGGTTGCGAATCCTATTGGCATCCTACTGCAGCCGGGGAAAAGGAATCAAGAAAAAGGTAACGACGGAACATGATATAAGAGAAGCCTGCAAGAGGGAAAGAGAAAAGTACGCTGCGTGCTGCAGATAGAGGCGAGTGAAACTACTGCGTCTTCTGGAACAAGAGTGTGACTTGAGTACTGAGGAGCTGGTCGGCGTGCACGCTTGCTTGGACGGTGGCAGTCTTACCGCATTAAGCAGCAACCAAAAGCCACGCACAAGGTGTCTTGTAGTAGTCTAGCCCTCGGCCTCAGATTTTCCAGCCCACCCTAACGGCTGTATCGAACGCCCTGTGCTTGCGGGGATTTGTAAGAAGAGCAGAAGAAAATCAAGAGAAGCTGTAGAGCTGAGGGTCTGCATATTGCTCTGATTCCACGTTTTGCGCAAGTCGCAAGTAGTCCATGTGCGTCTAACAGTATTCGCGTTGGGAAGCCGCTGGAATGTTTCTTTGTGATGCTTTAGGAAAAGGGAGGTCGACCAATAAAGGGAGTCATTACTGCATAAGGGAGTATCGCCCAGGTACTGGAACTCAATGTTTAGCCCTTTACCACGGGCTGTATTAATCCATGAGATCTTTAAATAGATTAATCTATGAGCTCTTTAAATAGATTAATCCATGAAATTTCCAAATATATAAATCTGCAAAAGTAAAAGTGTTTTCTGATAACTTGAGAGCCGCAGATATTGAGTTGAATCTCACAAGTAGGCTATCTCCCTGTTCCTGTGTATAAGGAGACTACTGATGCAAAACACCGTGACTTGTCTTTTTTGTGAAATGTTGGCAGCCTCACATAATTATGCACCTGTCCAACTCTTCACCGCTATCTTCGCTCATAAACAATAAAACCAAACACTAAAGCAACCAAACTCGCATACTTGCAGTTCTTCCACGCAATCAACACACCCAAGCTCGCTTGTTCTGTGTCACCATGGCCCTCCAAGCCTACCCGTAACTAGCATGGTAACCCAGCACATCGGACATTTAGCCTGCCATGCAGTGCACACTAATGAGCTCAGTCCACTACAGTAACAGTTCACTAATCCACAACTCGTAGTGTAAGTAATATCCTTGTCTTGTTTTGCTATGCATACATACATGTATGTACCAGACGGGAGACTGGGGATGTGCATCCGCCTGTAACCCGAGCTTCTTATCATTAGCTCACTAATGAGTTGCGCCTTGCACCTGTACGCCCTCTGCCCAAACAATCTGAATCAAGATGTGCATGAATGGAGAAAAAGAAAACGACCGTCTTGATACGTGAAACAAAATCGAAATGCCGAGGTTCGCACCTAGATCCATAAGAGAAGCGGCGATTAGGGTTTCGCTGATAACGTGACCTGGAATAACTGGCAGGAAGGATTGATGAATTTTGAATTGTACTTTTCTGGGAAAAGGTGCAGCTATACCAACTGAGAAGCGTTATATTTTGGGATTCCATTCTTAAACGGGTAAATATAGACTTCGTAAATGGATATTGCGGGAGTGAATTGATAACATCAAGTCCATTCCGACAAGTCTAATCTTGGAAAAAAGAAAAACCCCCAAGCCAAGAAACATGGCAAACCAAAACAAACCAGAAGAAATACAAACATGCAAAACCTCGTCTATACAGCAAGTAGTAGACATGGACCATGCCGTGATTTTGACAGCATCTTGCATAGTGAACCATGAACCCGACCATCGTTGTGCTGTCATAGACATATATTGGCACCTTTCCAGACGTCCCAAATCTAACAGAAAAGAACAAGACAAAACAAAACAAACCCAAGACCTAAAACAAGGCAAAACTCCGTGTCGTAACGAGATATAACAAACATGTACAAAGAAGAACAAGAACGAAGGCAAGAAATCGTCAGGGTCTCGACTGAGGGGTAGCAGCAGCCCTGGCTTATCAATACTCATGACAAAGTAACGATAACACCAGCTTTATAAACTGGCACCCTCCTACGAGGAACCTTCGGACTTGGCTTTAATCTCGCCGGCGTTATCCATCGAAGACTTGGCCGCAATAGCATCAGGCGTCGGCGCAATCTTGCGACGATCCCACATTTCTTCGAAACGCGAACCACACGCGTTTGCCACCCAGCAGCCGGCCAAGTGTACGGCCAAATCGCCATCCTTGTACTCCATGGACTCGTCGCCCTCGTAAAAGGCATTGAGCACGCGCTGGCGCATCAGGCCAAAGTGCTTTCGCACCACGGGGTGGTGGCGGGCCAGATGGCGCATGGCATCCTGCTCGGGGCCAGCCCACTTGTTGCGCAGGAAGAACGGGTCAACCCACATGTCCATGAGCATCTGCGAGAAAGTGGAGCGGCGGACCAAGAAGGCGCCGGCGTTGACACCGTTGTGGTCTTGTGAAATAATAAAGTCCATGTTCTTCCAGTCCAGCTTGGCCTCGGTGTACGACCCGGTGTGCGCACGATCGGATCCGTGCATCTCGGTGGAAAAAAGGAGCTGCTCCTGCATGGCATCGCGTGACAGAATCAGCGAGTTGAGGTCCCTTTCGGGGTTCATGATGATGATATCCAGGTCGAGGATCAGAACCCACTGGGCATCGGGATAGGTGTTGAACGACTGCACAATGGCGGGAATCTTCTTCCAAACAGTGTCGGCGTTGGGCAGGTCAATCTCGCCAATGTCGACAAAGTGGTACTTGTAACCGTGGAGATCGCAGTAGGCCTTGCGGTTGGCAGCAATGCGCCCGTGCATGTCAGGAATGGTGGTGTGGTGACCACCACGGTCAGCAGCCGTCAGGATGACGACCTGCTCGGGTCTGGGGCCGGCCGGGTCGTAGACAATATCATCGGGAACGTCAAAGGTGGAGTTCAGGCTCGCAACGGGCTCGGCCTTGCCGGCGGTCTGCAGAAGAACATTCTGCAGGTCCTGGTTGTCCTGGGACGGAAGAGCAGGAGAAGGAGAAGGCGTAGCAGGGGCCTCGGCCGGGGGATCAGCAGCGGGAGCAGCAGAAGCCTCATCAGCAGGAGCAGCAGGAGCCTCATCAGCAGGAGCAGCAGGAGCCTCATCAGCAGGAGCAGCAGGAGCCTCATCAGCAGGAGCAGCAGG
This sequence comes from Thielaviopsis musarum, assembly GCA_001513885.1. Classification (NCBI taxonomy): domain Eukaryota; kingdom Fungi; phylum Ascomycota; class Sordariomycetes; order Microascales; family Ceratocystidaceae; genus Thielaviopsis; species Thielaviopsis musarum. The sequence continues at coordinate 325,905 of LKBB01000002.1, forward strand.
AGCGGGAGGGTGCGGGAGTTTGATGGGCATCTTTTGCGGAATGGGCGGGCGGATAACGGGGACCGACTCAGGGTCGTGAGGAATGGTGCCGATGGTCTCATCGCTAGTTGAAGCCCATTGAGACCAGGAATCAGAGTTGGAGAGGATGTGAGCCGAGATGACAAACATTAGCACAAAGGCCACAGCAGCGGGCAGAATGAGCCTATTGAGCCAGATGTATTAGTATTAGATAGGATGTAGTACTGGGAGTCTAAGCAAAACTACTAGGAGTCTAGGCAAAACTTAGGAGTTTAGGTAAAACTTAGGAGTCTAGGTAAAAACATACCCTCTTCTGGCACGGATCAACATGGCGAAGAAAAAGTGATGGTGAGATTATTCGAGCTGAAAGGGTATTGAAATAAGAGTATAAAAAAGAAGGGCGTTTGAAGATAGGCAACGCTTGCGTATAAAAGGGAGGGCGATAACAAAAAGAAAGAAATGGAGGAAAAATATAAAAGACAGGAGACGAATGAAAGATAGGAGACGAATAATAAATAATGGAGGAAAAAAACCTTTCAGCCAGCAGTAAATCTGAGGAAGGCAGGACTGGCGAGTTCCAGTAAAAGGTTGCGGTAAGAAAGGAAAGAAAAGCAAGAGGAGAAGCAAAGAAAAAAAATAAAAGAAGGAAAGAGAGGAAGCAAAAGAAAATGGAAGTAGCGCAAGATGTAAATCAAGAAGGGCCGGAGCCGTTCATATATATAATGAAGTAACTTGGTGATATGCAATTCCCACAAATTAAAATAACAACTACCCAAAACTTCAGTGTAAATTTCCTTTCCTTCTGAGCCAAAATCCAACACGATTCCAGTTAGTTTTTGTGCCAATGATTGTTTCACTGGCTTTTTTTTTTTCAAAATAAAACTGTGACATTGACTTGTACGGGAAGCCGTTGCGTGAAATTAATGCACCGAGCCAACGAGAAAAGCCAATGCAACGATAAAATGCACATAAAATTAGTCCCATGAGTTTCCTTCGCAAAGCCGCTCGTGTGCTGTCAAATAAAAAGCCGAGCCCTTACCTTGGGTTGTGCGCGTGTTGCCAAGATCTTCAGCAAGGAACGATGAATTTTAGAGAAAAGAAGAAAACAAAAGAAAGAAAGGGCGGCCAAGTTCTGGTCAAAGACTCTGTACTACTACTGGTGAGTAGTACAAGTACAGTACTACTGGTAGTACTCCGTACTACCACTCGTTCCCGCCCCACTTATCTTTCTCGTTTCAGAATATGGCAAATCATATATCATATTTCCCTCGTGTCAACAAACCAGGAAGCCAAAGGAAGGTCTGATTGATTGATTGATTGATTGATTGATTGATTGATTGAGACATTTAACATCTACCTGGATTTTTCAAGGGGAATTACAACGTCAGATTACATACAGAACAGAGAATTTTTGGGCTCCCTACATAACCAAGGCAGTTACAACAAATGAGGGGCTCCCAGATAAACCTACTTACTTAAGTAAACCTGTAATATTTGCATAACTGACTATATTCAAAGACAACCCAAAACAATAAAGACAAACCAAAATAACAATGACAACCCAAACCAAAGACAACATAAAAAAACTTAAAAAAGAAAAGAAACAAAAATAAAGCAATAAGAGTACAAAGGCATTCACACCATTGATACCAAAAAGATGCTGCAGTGCACCTTAATCTGACAACATCTTAATTATTTTTTTTCTTTTCTTTTTTTTTTTCCACCGCTGTTACTGTACTCCAGACTCTTGTTTTTTTTTTAACTACCCTTCTACTCCGTATTGTGTCACACTCTCCACCCAATGATTGTTGCATGCAGTAAAATAAACAAGCTTTCCTCGCTAAGGAGGAAATGAATCAAAGCTGCATCAAGCCAAGCCAAGCCAAAGAACAAAATACTCTGTAAGTCGTTTGTTCCATTGGGGAGGCTTACAGTCAGCTGCTGCCAGCTGCCTACAGATGGCTTCACCTGTATGAAGCGGCTTACACACCACACTACTACATGGCCAACCCTAATTTTGCCATCACATGCTCAGTTTTCTTTTTGTCGTCTGCCAATTAAAATACGTGAAGGGTTTTCTTTCGCATTGCTTTGCTTGCCGGGTTTACGAATGCTACCTGTCACTGTCGGACTAACCTTGATTCCGTCCGAGTCGGTGTTCTCTTTCCCTCATTAACCTTCAAACCCCAAAGAACGTTCATTGTCAAACAAGAGCCGACGATGAGATCCTCGTGTACTCCGTATTGAAAGCAGTAGAAATTTAAAAGGAAATATGAATAATCAGCTTTTTAAACCGCCTGAAAATTAAATACTAAAGTCAAGTCTCCACGTCTCGGAGCCTCCTCACTCCAAGAATGAACCAAGTGCTTAATTTTCAGCCGTTTTGTGTCTTAGACGCGTGTTCATTCTCGGCCCATCTTGGCTGCTACTTTGTCGATACATAAACTGATTGGACATAATGGACGGCTCAGTACGAGATATTTCAGAGAGTGCTGACCATTGCGCCCCCTGTATGGCGTATAAAAATTACGTACTTTTGATGCGTATCGTATCGTCGTCGATGTGCTGATATATAACACATCTACTACTACGTATGACGCAACTACGGAACAAGCTGGTTGAGCTTAACCCATTTCGGCCGCAACAATTTTCACCTTTTCATATATTCGCGCGGTATTGAACAGACTCAATCGATATTCATACAAAATACATGGAAATATACAACGTAATTCAAATATAGGACCAATGGAATAAAGCAAACAGCGGATTCACTGTAATAAAATAAAAACAATACATTTAGGAAATATAATAAGAAATCAAGAGTTATAGAGAAGCTGTCTCGAGGAAAGAAACAGACTACAGTTTTCAACCCAAGGCGTGAGCCAAAAACCTGCGCAACAAAATCAAACAAATAAATAGGAAATATTGTGCAGCGTTTAGTAAAGAGAGTCAAGGAAAAAAGAAAAAGAAAAGAAAAAAATAAACAGGGTATCTCGGGCCGTCACATCGTGGAACCGTCGACAGAGCGTGAAAACTAGCACAGCTCCATCAAACGCGCTCAACCATCTTGGTCGGAACTTTATGCCGAAATACCGCTGTTGAGCTGCACATTGGTCGAGTTGCTCGCGGCGAACGGGTTGATGACGTTTGTCAGCGCCAGCTTCTTGATGGCCTCGGCGATGTCGGCCGGCGCCGAAATGTCAGTGTTGGACTTGAGGTTGAGCACCAGGCCGGCCACGTGGGGTGCCGCCATCGAGGTGCCGTTCATCGATCTGTAGCCAGTCGTCGAGGCGTAGTCGGCAGAGACAACGTCAACGCCGGGAGCGTAGATGTCGACCAGGTTACCGTAGTTGGAAGCTGTAGATAGTGTGTTAGCGCATGCAAAATAATAGTATGTTATATCGTAAATGGGTTGTACTTACAAGACCACAGACCCCAGGTAGAGTCAACGGCACCAACTGTAATGGCATCAGGCGACGAAGCAGGCGACAGATCGCTCGCTTCCGACTCCGAGTTACCAGCCGAGACGACATTGACGATACCCTTGGCAAACGCCTGGCTAACAAGCGCGTTGAAAGTCGCAGAGTAGCGACCACCGACCGACAGGTTGATCACCGATGAGCCCGTGCGGTTCTTGGTCTCAATATCCTGCACAGCCCAGATATACGCCTCCAGCAGCGTCGACAGGTTGGCCGAGCCCTGGTGGAAGGCCTTGACCGAGACAATTTTGGACTTCTTGGAGACACCCGAACGCTTGCCAGCAATGATGCCAGCAACGTGCGTACCGTGGCCGACATCGTCGGTACCGTTGTCGCCGCCGACGCTGTAGCCAAACTCCACGCGACCCTCAAAGTCTTCATGGTCGCCGTTGACACCAGTGTCAACAACGTAAGCGTAGGTGTTGGTGCCGGCATTGGACGGGTAGACGTAGCTGGAACCACCAGCGGCCTTGCTCGAGAGTGAGGCAAGACCCCACGGAGCGTTGGACTGCGTGGAGATTCCGGTGGTGTTCTGGGTAATTTCGCTGGGGCTGACAATCACGACGGTGCCCTCGCCATCCGAAAGTCTCCACGAAGAACCCTGGTCAGTGCGCTTGGATGAGGGGGTAGAGGGCTTATCACCTAGTCTCCACGAAGAACCCTGATCAGTCCGCTTGGATGAAGCGGACGAAGGCTTCTCGTCCAGTCTCCACGAACTGCCTTGGTCGGTGCGCTTGGATGAGGGGGTAGAGGGCTTATCACCTAGTCTCCACGAAGAACCCTGATCGGTCCGCTTGGATGAAGCGGACGAAGGCTTCTCGTCCAGTCTCCACGAACTGCCTTGGTCGGTGCGCTTGGCCTTCGAGGCTGGGCTATCGTCGGGGGTTTCGAGCCTCCAAGGAGTTCCTTCATCAGTACGCTTGGAGGACGGGTTCTTAAGATCCTTATCAAGTCTCCACGAGGTGCCTTGGTCATTACGCTTAGACGAGGGAGACTCATGAGGAGTCTCTAAGCGCCATGAGGTGCCCTGATCGTTGCGCTTGGAAGAAGGCGAGGAGGGCTTGTCGTCGAGTCTCCAAGAACTTCCTTGGTCAGTACGCTTAGACGAGGGAGACTCGTCGGGAGTCTCTAAGCGCCATGAGGTGCCCTGATCGTTGCGCTTGGAAGAAGGCGAGGAGGGCTTGTCGTCGAGTCTCCAAGAACTTCCTTGGTCAGTACGCTTAGACGAGGGGGACTCGTCGGGAGTCTCTAAGCGCCATGAGCTACCCTGGTCGGTGCGCTTGGAGGATGGGTTCTCAGGCTCATCATCAAGACGCCACGATGTGCCTCCGTCAGTACGCTTGGCCTTGGAGGCGGGACTGTTGTCGGGAGTCTCGAGTCTCCAAGAAGTTCCCTGGTCGTTGCGCTTGTAAGAAGGCGAGGAGGGTTTGTCTTCGAGTCTCCACGAGGTTCCTTGGTCATTTCTCTTAGAGGAGGGCGTAGAAGGCTTCTCATCCAAACGCCACGATGAACCCTGGTCGGTTCTCTTGGCAATCGGCGGGGGGCGGACAGGCAGTTTACCAATGACTCGGTGGAGTTCCCAAGCACTGTCCTCTTCGACGGTCGCAACCTATCAAACAGAGTCAGCAAGTCTACGAAAATTTTTACGGGAGATGCATGGCAATGCCATATCTAAGAACAAGGGTGGATAGGGTATAGAGTGGTGTGGTTTGGCATGGGACAGGGCAAAAGAGAACAATTCGGTTTGACTGAATTGGATGCAGCTGATTCTTTTCAGAAGACTTGGATATCAAGCTGAGTCAAGTGGCGGCAGCGTGTTTGTGTATGTCTAGACTAAAACATGGGTGTGGTGTAGTGGCACTTGTGCTTATATGCATTGCATCATGGTTGGTTGGTTGGTTGGGGGGGGGGGGGTGTGTGGTGTTGGGTTGGGATTCTTGTGTATGCAGGTAATACTGCTTCTCGTGTAGCAAATGTCCGAAGCTTAAAAGGGAAGGGGTATGTAAAAATAGCCGAGAAAGGGAATTAGAACCTACATCGTCAGACGAGCGGATTGTCTCAATGGACGAATCGTCAAAGTTGCCCAAGTAGGCAACGAAATCACCCAGCGCAAAGGTCTTAGTCAGGCCAGAAGCAGCAGTCGAGTCGCTGCGAGCGTGAATATCGCGGGCCCACGAAAGATGGGCTTCAAAATCACGCTTGTCGAGGCCGGCCTTCAGAGTGACAATGTAGTTGCGCGGGATAACGTTAGAGGTAGAAGTAGAAACAGAGGAGGAATCGACGGGCACCGCAGCCACATCGCAAGCCGTAATGGCTGCCAGCAAGAAGGTCAGACGCTTGACGCTGACCATCTTGACGACACTGAATTGAACGGGAAGAAAGTCTGGGTTGAAGCTATGGCGTAGATATCAAAGTGAAAGATATGCAATGAGCGAGAAGGTGTGAGATGGTGATGATGAAGTGAAGGGGAGTGAGTAGACAAGAAGAGAAGGGCCAAGGTCGGTATAAGTAGATGTCGAAGATGGGCTTGAAGCTGGTCAGGTCAACCAATGGAGATGATTCGGGAGGTGACAAGAAGCGAATCTGTGTCAAGCCGACGTAGAGGCAAAGTCAGATATCGAGACCGAGGAGATGCAAGGAGTAAGTAGCGAAGCGTGATGCAACGGGTATGTGATTGAGGAGATTGTCTCTCGATATGATTCTAAGAAAAGAGAACCAATACACACAAACTTGAATCTGGCCCGATTCGATATCACGAAAAGAAGAAACAAATTAAAGAGAATTAAGAAGAGAGCAACAGATAGAAAAGAAATATGTGTGGGAAACGAGTGGCCACAGTCAGAGACGGAACCGAAAGCGTGTAGCGTTAAATAAAACGAAAATAAAATCGATCAAAGGATTGTCTCTAGTTTGGAGTCAAAGAGTGGCGATGGTTGAGAGGAATTTGTTAGTATGTACTTGGAACAAAGGTACAACACTAAGATCAAGAAGAAGCGAATGAGCGTAAGAAGAAAATAAAAAAAAAATAAAATAAAAGATAAGCCAAAAGAGTGAAAAGAAAGTGAAGAGAATCAACAAACGAGTGTGGTAAAGCTACGACCTGCTTCACTGCAAATATCAAGCAGAGAACGAAGCCGAGCCCAGTGTGTCGGTGTAAATCAAATCCAGGATGTGATTTGATAAATTGTTGGTTTTTCTCTTGACCACGACTTTATGGTCTTTGCAACGCCTAATGTTCTTCGAAATCAAGAAATCAAAAACACCAAAAATTCGAAAAGCCGCAAAAAAGTGACCTTGACTTGGATGTGAAGGCTGCCAATCTGGGGTTGTCAATGCTTTATACGTTATCCAGGCCAAGGCAGTCAGTCAAAAAAAAAAAAAAAAAAAAAAAAAAAAAAAAGAAAAAGAAAAAAAAGCTCATGCAAATCAAATCATCCATCTACAGTACTATTAACTCGGCCTGAGCGCAATATGTCGACGGGTAATGGGAGGAACCAGGGGAGAGAGAACAAAAAGAAATATAAAAAAAGAAAGGATAAATAAAGGATAAAAAGAAGGGGACGAAAAGAGGCAACGCTGGGTCCCGACTGGGTTCTGGGGTTCTAGGGCCGCGTCGCATGGAAGATAGAATCAAGAAAACGAATAGACAGGTTGTTTGGCTTGCTTGGCTTGTCTTTCGAGGCGGTGGTCCCCTCATCAAGTCAAGCCCAACCCCATGTCATTGCCACCCCCCGATCAAGAGGAGAAAGACATATTGTGCCCTGGCATAGCCTGCCCTGGCCAGTCCTGACCTTAGCATCGTATAGCATTGGCTCCGTCATTGTTACTCACCTTGTCGTCTCATTTGGGCTGTTTTTGTCGCCGTTTGTTCTCGGATTTGGCTTGCCTTGCTCGTCCGTGGAATTGACTTGTGTTTTGTTGCCGTTAGCTTTCCCTGGGCCCTGTCAGATCTTCCTGGTCCCGCGGGTTGCCTTTTTGTGCTGTATGCTACGCTACGCTAACGCCACAGCTACACAGTAGGCTAGTAACCCCATGCTAGGGTTCCGGTTTGCCGCGTCGATGGGGGGGG
>LKBB01000022.1:1505-17602 GCA_001513885.1 Thielaviopsis musarum
CCCCCCCAAAACTTTTGTCCTACGACTTTTACACTGAGATCGAACTCAGTGAAAAGTCTGCTGTAGCACACAATAACTTCAACAAAGTATTGGGAGTGAAGCGTGACTTTTAAGCGGTACTCAGGATCAAGTTATTAGTTGTCCGTGACTCATGAATTACGGCCCAACTTCTCATTCCTTCAACTACTTTGTTGAAATCTCACGATAACAGAGTGGCTTAGGGTAGGTATAGGGTTATACAATCAAGCTGTAACGTTGGTGCTATTAGTACTACTAGTAGTAGTTGGATGTTTCTCGCCTAGTGATGAGCCTGCATATTGTGCTGCAAAATAGCCCCGCTTCCCGGCCATCCTGTAGCTGGGTATAGGAGTTGGAAATTTCTGTATTCTAACATGTTTTAGCGACTAATAATGAAGTACAGTGTAATATGCCCTTTATTTAAGTGTCCGAAAACATCATCAGCGTCGAAAATACGTCTACGTACTATATACTACTTCGATAAGTACAGAGTAAGCTAGCACCGTCAGCTAGTCCGCCCTAGCGGGATGGTAGAGTACAAGGGCTGGCGTTCACTGGCCAAAAAAGAGGGGAATAACACACGAACTTCACTGTAGCGAGCGCTTAATGTCAGACCCATCAGTAACAAGAAATGCCACTAGTACTACACCGTAAACATACACTGTATTTTATTCTTTATCCTACACTGTACTTACTTTAAGTAAGTACTTAAAGTACATCATCACAGTGTGCTTATAGCGCCCGTGAATCATGTCACACCAGCCGCCCATGGCCGCGTCTAAACTCCTGCTACGTTTCTGGTCACTTTTCTTATGGCCGAGCCAACCATTTTGGGTGTTTCCTTGTCCACAAGTTGTCTTTCGTTTTATCGTCCCATTGCCATGCAGTTCAGTTTCATGTCCCGTGTCCGCTTCGCTTGAAGTAAAAAAAAAAAAAAAAAAAAAAAAAAAAAAAAAAAAAAAAAAGGAAGAAAAGAACTATCTGGTGACATATCTCTCCTTGTCTATCATAAAAAGATGGTTGGAACAAAGGCGACTTGATGGTTGCTTGTAAGATAATAAACCAAGTGACTTCTTGTTGCTTTGAGCTTTATGGAATCACGTTGTTGATCTTTCCATGTCGTGAAGCTGAAGAAAATGACCCTTGTTACATGTTTACAGGTACCTCTTGCTAAGCCATGGTTATGGCAAATGACGACACTAAAGGTACTTTTGAATACTTAAATAGCAGTGCCTATAGCAATGTACTTGTTGCCCTGAGATCTCAGGACGAAAGCCTGGCCCCAAAATAATTTTGCGTCCTGTGGAAAGAGAGACAAGCCGACTGATTTGGTAGGTGTGCACTCTTTGTGTTCATATGGCTCCATGTTCTTTTGTTATTCTTTTGTCATGAGGTTATGAGAGACGGGACAGGCACAAACCCGAAGAATTGCCGGGAGAAAAAGTTGAAGTGGGGCGAACGCGAAAGACTTGCCCATTGTCCCTTCCTTTCCTTCGTTTCCTTCGCTTCGGTCGTCTCACGGGACCGCGGCCGCCCCATTTTTTGCCTCATCTTTTATGGAGGAAGGACCCAGAATGAGCGCATAAACTACGTAGTACTTGCTACTTTGCTTGTAGTAGTAGTAGTAGTAGTAGTAGTAACAGTATGTATGTGCTCTGGATTGGCTGTTGCGATTCGCAGGCCCATGACCACGTGATGACGTTTATATAGAAAGTCAGCCGAGCGCATCTCATCAGCTGGCTGGGCTGGGCTGGCTGGCTGCTTATCCCACTTCAACTTAGTATCAACAGCCTTCGTATTACAGCTAGAGTCCTCTTGTTTGCAGGCGCTCCGCCCACTTCAGACTCGTCAGTTGGCGTTCTTTTGCCTCTGGCAGCCGATGATTTCCGTGGGGTGAAGGCTGTGTAAAGTATAGGACTTATGAATTATTACTACTAGTAGTACTACATATGAAGTACACACTACACACATAAGCATGATTACCACTCCACAGACATCAAAGGTCACGATCCCTAGAACGTAGCCCGTCGTTTTGCTGCGCTACCGAAGCACATTTCCTTCTAGACTAGTCGAGTAGGATTTGTTATATTGACTTCTCTCGAAAGGCATGCACGCGCTCACGTATGTCATCGATGTCCATCTGGTATATGCGCTGGTTCTGTTTGGTGGGTCATTTGCGTCGTGGATGGTATCATACAGCTGGATTCTATATCGATGTCCTTGTTTAGTATTTTACCTCCCGCAAACGCTCGTTAGATAAGTAGAATTTTAGGTCAACCAAGACCCCGCAGTCAGATCTGAAAAGAGGCATTGATCATCCTTGCAACTGGCTGGTTCGTCCAAAAATATACAAGTAGCTTTGACATCTACTCTACAGACTGAGCTGGACTGAGTTCTACGGACCCTACCTGTGCTGTCTTAAATTTAGTATTGGCATATTCCATGTCTCTGCCCCCTCTTTGCGCCCCTGCAAATAAAGTGCATACATGCATCTATGTATTACTTGATTAAAGGGAAGTAAAGCTAGCTCCGCGATGTAAGCGAAGCACAAGTACAAAAATGCGTGCTAATATAATCCGGAAACTAATAGATAGTAAAAAAAAAAAAAGAGAGTAGTATGCCGAGGGACTTCGTTTCTTATTCTTACTTGTGTGGTTTCTTGCAAGCCAACAGTCTTCAACACACCGTGAGAAAATGCAACGCTGAAGGTAAGCCATTCATCATCCAAGGTCCTCAGCCAGCCAGCCCTCATGATTCAATAAAACGATGGGTCCTTTACTAAAACAGCTATGCAACCCGGGCTAAAGCAAGGGGCGCTCTCATAGCGGGGTTTGGCTACCACAGCACAACAGCAGAGTACACGCCAATCATTCCCTAATTTGTGCTCGTCAAGAGAAGCGCCTCACTCATACCATGCTCTATATGACAGCCAAGCTCACATGCTATAGAAAAGCGAAGCTGTCAAAAGAGGCACCCAACCAGTGAGTTAGGTGCTAGTGTCCTGCACCGACGGTTGCGTAAGTGGCCATTAATGTACACATCAGCTCCTTGGATTTAGAGGCTGATGTTTGTTGGTTGCTGTAACCAATTACTCCGTAGTAGTACTAGGCCCGCTCTAGATTACTAGCCAATCAGAGAACATGAACTTGTAGCCAGTACTAACTACTGGTACTACCAGTAGTACTACCAATACTAGTACTATAGCAATAACTTAAAGTACCTGCGATAAAAGCACAAATGCTACGCCGCCACGGCTAGTTTATAATAGGGCGAGCAATAATAAAATAGAGTGGTTGAAAGAAACACACAAAAAGCGCCGCTCAGTGCTCTTTTTTCTTACACTTTAGTTGCTTCATTTAAATTATTTTCCCTCGACAACAAAGCGGGTGCATTGGCAAATTCATAAGCCTCTCTGTTTGATTTTCAGGTGCTGCATTTCTATGCACTCGCTGGTCGGATAACTGCATAATTCCGGCACAGAGAACGGAGTACGAGACTTTGTGAAGCTTAACACGAGATTATGTAATGGGCCGGCTGGTGTGGTAGTTTGTAGTGTAGTGTTGGTTGCGTTGTAGATGTTAAGATTGGACGGTTTGCTTGGAGCGTGTTGGATCAAGGTAGATACTAACAGCTTAGAGTGATAACCCTAGGGTCTGTACGTGGCAAATTGACGTCAGCCTCTAGCAAATGCGGATAGATCGTTTTGTGCAGTTGCATCTACTCGTAGAGGGAAAGAAAAACAAGGCTTCCCTTTCCGCTCCTTGTATGCCTCTCCTGACAGCCCACCCCTTGAACCAGCAGTTTCGTGCTTCTATGATCCAATTACAGGCCGTCCACCGCGATTTGTTGCCTCTTTCATTTTCAAATGCATGTCTGTGAAAATTGTACATTCACAGTAGTAGTGCATTTCAATTCTGGCTCTGACTGCACACAAAGAAGCAGGTTGGCAGCCCTGAATTCGTGTAGTTAAGCACAAGTTTGCGGCCAGTCCGTGACAACTTACAGAGGCTTATTTCTCGTGGCAGATCTTAAAACTGCAGCTTCTATATACTGTAATGCTTCTGTAGACTTGAGCTATTGATTGGAGACTGACTACTTGTAGCCTCGTTTTGGCGTTCTCTCTGCCCTGTAAAATGATACTACTAAAACAGCCAAGCAGTATAGAGTAAAATGTCTTGGCCCCTGATAGCTTTCCTATCAAGCAACAAGTTACAAGTACTAGCAGCTCCACTTTCCATTGTCCTGTTTCCTAGTGGAGCCGGCACAAATCCTGGCTTTCTCTCTGTTCCACCCCCGCCTTTGAGACCCGTACAAGCCAGGTCCCTAGTATTTTTTTCTTCTTAATTTTTCTCTGCTGGCCCGTCAAAAAAAAAAAAAAAAAAAGATAGCGCTAGCTAAATCTTATTCTTTGTTTTGTTTCCGTGCGTGGCGAGTCTCACATGTCAACTTTAGGCCTGGCTGGACATATGGACTAAACCCAAATAGGGCCATTCGAGCATCAATTTTCGCAAGCTATCTCATCGACATTTTTTTATTTCTTTTACTGTACGTATGCAGCATCTGCCCCCCTCTTTGCCCTCTTTGCCGACATGGATGGAGAACCAATGCACTAAAAGGCACAGCCTACACCAGGGAGTCTGAAATAAAGATGCAGACGCAGCTTGCGTTTGGTTTTTGCATCTATTCTGCAAACACGGACGCAGACAAGCGCATATATAAAAATGGAGCTTCAAAATACTGCGTGTGCATTGGCTGGCTGTTAGAGGTTTGAGTTCGCCTCATATTGACGGCCCCCTTGTCTTTGTAGCATTCAGAAGATACATGCTATGGTACACATATGCTAGTACTAGTAGATGTAGTACTAGTAGTATATGCGACTACATACTTACTTGAGTAAGTACTTCGTTATGCTCAGTTCTGTCTTGCCTCTCTCTTCGAGCTGTTTGCCCCCTTCGTTTTGCCTCCTTCTCAATGGTCTGCTGCTTTAGCGATGCAATCCCTTCCCTAATAACTATATGCAAGCAACAGTGCTACCTACATCTGTTGACTTGTCTCAAGGCATTAACGCTGATTCTTGATGTGTTTGCCAGGGCACGACGAGGATCCCGCTCCCCAAAACAGTCTAGCGCCACTTTGGGTATCCTTTGCACCAAAGGGCCTAGGCCCCGACCAGATACTCCAAGCAGCGTGCTTCGTAGAGTCCTAGTAAACGAAAGCTTCCGCCCAACTGTCTGGGCTGCATTCTGTCGTCTGCACTCTTGTACCTCAGGCTCTGCTTCTCTTGTCGCAAACCAAGGCCAAAAGCAATAATAAACAAAACACATGCACCGCTCAGATATTCCTAACAAGACGACCACGGCCACGACCACTAACCACTACCACTATCTCAGCCACAACGTCGATATCCACAGTCAAAGAGCCCCGGTCAAGCGCTCTCCCGACACAAAGACCACCAGATAAGTCGACACGAGACGAAACAAGTCCCCACCATTAAATTCAATTCAGCAGTCCTCCCAATTCGGGCTTTTTGATAAGCTAAGCCAATCTGTGTTGCAGCGGGTACATTGACTTTATTGTAACATCCGTCAACTGGCTTTCCGCTTGTACTTGCGCCTGGATGCATGCTACGGGTCTTCAGCCACAAGGTCACAGAGCCTGCAAATCCAGTACCAGGTGTAAAACCCCGCTGCAATCCTACTGAATCATTGCTTGAGCCAGGTCTTTTACAGGCCATCCCACTCTAGTCCCTTGCTTTTTTTTTTCTTTTCTTTTTCTTTTTTTGTTGCCTCTCCAACATTTATTCATTCATGTCGCCATCTTATAACTCCACGATTAAGCTCTAGCCAGCCCGTCTTCACCTTATTTTCTGCTTATGTTCTTCGTCTTTGACCGTCTCTTTTTATTTTGTGCCCTTTGTCTCAGCACTCTTTTCTTTGTTTACACCCCATTCTCTACACCTTTCTTGCCTCATTCTTCCTGTCTGTATTATATTTTCTTACTTCCCCCCGCTCATGCATTGCTGCATAGCATTATGAACTCTCGAGGCCCCGAAGAACATGCAGACTCTCACCGCCGCCGCCGGGCCAGCAGCGGCCGGAAGCCGCAACACGTTTCCTCAGCCGGTAGCAGGCTGAAACAGCCTTACCGAGACTCTCTGCGTGAAGACTATGAGCCTGGGAACACATCTGCCATTGAGTCGGATAGTGAGACTTCTGACTACCATCACGCTGAGGGCAGCCCGAGTATGTGGGATGACGACCTATGCCAGCCCCGTCAGTCAAGCCCCGGTCGCAGGCGCACCACCTCATCAGTTTCCCGTTCCAAGATGGACTCCTTCTCAAGCCAGACTTACCCTGGCCCCCGTGCCGCTCCTAGGCCCTCGCATCGCAGCAGCTCTGGTGTGCCGCCTCCCGGCTCAGGTCTCAGTTCTGATCAGTCGTCGTGGCATCGGCCTAAGCAGTCATCCAGCCCGCCCAATTTCGAGCCGGAATTTGGCCAACATCGTCGCAAGTCCAGCTCTGTCAAGTCCTCCAAGGTCTCTTCGGCTGGAAAGACGTCAACTCGGCGCCGGTCACACCGGAGTAGCCGAGACGATCCGGAATTCCATGAAAGCACCAATGAATCCGTGCAGAACGATTCTGGTGATGTAGAGGCCGAGGAAAACTTGGACGCTAAGAAAGCTTCTTCAAAGAAGAAGACCTATGACGGCCTCCCAGTTCTAGATATTGAGCCGGAAGTATGCGATCCTGAGTCTGACAATGAGGCTGTCGATGATGAGAAAGAGGAGCCCCGCCTCATAACGGCTGGCGAAGAGAAGGCTGGAGACAAGAAGGTTCCCGAGTCCAATGCTCCAGCCGCGGCTCAGATGACTAAAGATTTGGCTACTGCAAAGACCAAGTCCTCAACCACGGAGCCCACTTCTGTCGATAAATACGAGGAAAAAGACGATAGTTCCACGGGTGGTGCGAGCGAGTACACAGATAGCGATGGCCAGTCTGATGACGAGTGTGACAACTCGAACAAACAGCTCATCTCCATTGACCCGAAAAAGCAACAGATCGCCGAGATCTCGCCTGCCAAAGACACTCAGCCCACCAAAGGCGCCCAGACTAGCAAAGACGCCAAAGATTCTAAAGACGCCAAAGATTTTAAAGACCCCCAAGATTCTACAGTCCCTAGAGAGTCGAGTCATAGATCTCGCCGCAGAAGCTCCCGCAAAAGTAGTCACCATGACTATGAGTTTCCGAACCGACCTGATTTACCGAGAGTTCCGTCGCCGCCTATTAAACCTACTGCTGACGTCAGCGGGGAACCCAGCGACTCAGAGTCTGGTGCTTGTAGCAGCAAGCATCATAAGCACGGCCGCAGATCTTCAATGCGTTCTAGCGGAAGATCTTCTCGTCGTCCAACTTCGGAAAACTACACGACGAAGCCTCATGTTCCTGAGTCGCCGCAGTCACGGTCGGGAACTATGCCAATGGCGATGCCCACAAGCCAGCGCAACCGCCGGTCCCGGCGATCTAACGGCGAGTGGACGGAGCATGAAACGGGTGGCTCAATGGGCTCCGATCACCGCGGGTCCTTTTCTCACCCGAGTCGGCCGTCCTTCGAGGCGTTTTCGCGTCGGCCTGACGGAAATGAGCACGGGTGGAATCCCCAGACTGGCTCAGGGAACTCTAACATGAGCCAATCTCCCGACTACAACTACGCAGGCGTCTCCGAGAGCAACGACGAGGGCCATGGCCGCCACTCTTCATCTCATGCGCGCAGCAGTCGCCACAGAAACTCGTCAACTCAGCACCCGTCCACTCCGCCGTACCGCCGCCGTGAGAGCTTCCATGATCGGGCCTCGCGTGAATCTACTTTAAGACCTGCCAACATCTCTTTGCCCGAGGCCCCCGAGGCCCCTATCGATAGCTCGTCTGGTCGGCGGCCGCACCATCCTGGCCGTACCATGTCCAGCTCCAGCACCCGCGTCAGCGCCAGCGAGCCTGTTATGCCACCTGTCCCTCCTTCTCCAAACTCTGCTACTTCCGACAAGCGCCGCCGTCCTTCGTACACTAGCGGACGCCCTGCAATGGGCCCGCAGCGTCCTGGCTCGGCTATTCCGGAGGAATCTGGCGATGAGACTGGTACGAGCCGCTCACGCGCTGACAGCTACATCCGCGCTCCTACTCCACCGGTTTCGCGGTCCCGCAGAGAGTCATCACACGAGGAAACAGCAACGCGTCCAGCGGGTCGTCGTAGCTCAAAGCATAGTTCCCACCCTCCTGCTGTCCCTTTTGCCCCAGGAACCACAGAGTCCTCCCCTGAAGAAGAGGAGGAGGATGATAATGATGATATCCCACCAATGGCAGCAGCGCGCACTGAGATTTGCAACGAGTATGACGACGAAACTGGCTATGAGTCGTCTGTTGATGGATTCCCCGCAGACAATGAGAGATTAGACAATCAGCATCCGTTCATGAAGTGTTTTGAGGCAGCGTCAAAGAATGCCCTTCACCTGTACGGCCACTGGTTCCGTGCCGGAGGAGCCTTGCGGTCCCCTCCTGCGAGCAGATTCGACGTTGATGGCTCGACAATGCGCCGTCCCCGCGGCAACTCGCGAGTCAGCGACAAGCAGGTCGGGTTTGATTCCAGCGTTTTCCCTGGAGGCACGATCCCTTCGCACTCAACACGTCGGCGTAGCAGCATGTCGTTCCAGCCTATGGTGTTTGCCTGTCCATTCCCCATCCACGACAATCAGCAATTCTCAGGATGTGGTGGCTTCGTCTTCCCGAATATCACCAGCCTGGTCATTCACATTCGCTGGTGCCACCGCTTCACAATTCATTGCCCGCGCTGCATGAAGACCTACCCGACATACCGTGAAAGAGACGCCCATCTCAAGGCTGAGCCGCCGTGCCCGCCTCGGAATCAAACCGAACATAATGGCGTGTTCCCAGAGAAGCGCCAGCAAATCTACAAGATTGCCAAATCAAGCCGCTCAAAGCCGTTGGACCAATGGAGAGAGATTTACGAAGTTATTTTCCCTGAATGTGAAGCGCCTAGCAGTACTGTGATCAGCGAGGATCTTATGCGAGACCTCAATGCCTTTGGGGACTGGAATGAGCAGGCAGGTGAACAGAGCGTCCTCGACGTTCTTAAGACGCACAACCTCCTTTTCAGCGTTCCCGATGAAGATGTGCAAATTAACGTCAAGTCCTTTACGCACATGGTCTATGAGGCCGCGTGCCACTCCATGTACAACAAATGGCTTGATTGCATCGTCGGCCCCGAGTCGTACTCTAGTCCCGGTCTCGATTCGCCGTGCACCGTGAGCTCTGATGCTACTGGAAGCAACTCCTTCAGCCCTCGCACTCCCACCACGGCTGGATCATGGGGCAACTCAGTGCCGTATTCTCCTGCCGTGAACGCCGCGCGTCGCATGTTCCCTGGAAACGACCCAATGAACCCGCGGTCCATGCCGCGCCGGCAGAGCATTACCCGCGGCGCGACAATGCCGCCCAATCCGGCCATGGGCGGAGGGATGCAAATGCCGTCGAGCATGCCCATGCCCATGCCCATGGGCATGAATGCGCAGCCGATGGTGGGGGTTCCCGGAGCGGTGTTTGGGCATTCCTACACGAGCGGTCATGGAGACGAGTACATGAAGATGTCGGGCATGAGCAGCGGTAGCTACTACGACCCGGCGCAGTTTGATGGAATGGTGGGGTCGGTGCCGCAGATGTCGTCAATGCCGATGGTGACGCCAATGAACGAGAGATACATGAGCTCGGGATACTTTAGCGGTGTTCCTCCCAAGAGGCCCTCGTACTGATTTATGTGTTTGCTTCTGGTTTATTTGTCACTTTCTTTTTCTTAGTTTGCACATCTCTTCATCGCATGTTTTAACTTTAACGCCTTTACGCTCTGTTATATTTTATCTGCCTTTTGTTTTGACTTTATAACGTTCATACCACTACTACTTACTTTGCATATGCCCGAATTATCACAAATTTACCCCTCGCTTTTATTTATTCACTCTTTGATGGACTCTCATTAATACTTTTTTTTTCCTTTTTTTACAAATCATGCTACAAATACTGTTCAAACCTCTACATTATTGTCTGATGAATTCTTAGCTTGCATTTATTTTCGTTGGTTATTCTTGCTCTCTTTTTCTTTTCCGTCTTGGGTATAAATACAAAATCAAATCGACAATTAAGTTTTACGTTATTGCAGCACACCCTTTCTTTCTTATGGGCTCCCTTTCTGCAATACAAAAAGTGCGAAAGGCATCAAGTCGTCTTGGCCCACGACGTTTCACAAGTGCTCTTCGCGTTCATGCTCCCTTGTGGTCTGACAGGTGATCGACCCCTTTCTTCCTCTTGTCTTCTTTCTTTTATTCTCTCCTCTATGCAACCAATCGCTGGACGACAACAGACGATGAACGGTCAGTTGGGATTGCTCTTGCTCTACTAATAATGAACAGGATTTACAGTATGAAGCCGGCTTTGGTGCAAGCCATCAAAGTCACAAGACTCGCAAATAGCTCGACTTTGCGCTTGTGAGACTTGTGTAACGTGCACGATAAACAGGCGAATGAAAAGAATACATGTCAAAAATCACCAGATGCCCCGAGCACTCAGCGGAAGATGCATGTGTCCCCCGCCATTCTCCCCTTCGGGCTTGCTTCTTTCTATTTTCTTTATTAGAGTCCCGATGCTTCCATTTGTTAACATGCAGTTTGATTCGCACTGTGGGACACGAACAGAGTTGAGAAAGGGCGATAATACTGCCGTTGTCGGGTTTCACAAAGACAGTTGTTGCTTATTTGCATTCAGCCAAGTTTTTCTATTTTTCTTTTTTTTTTTCGTGTAAGTGTATGTGTAAGAAATGTTTCTCTTTTTGACCCACATGTCCCAAAGCCCTACTATTGGGCACGCAAACTAAGGGTTGCATATTCACCCATAAAAGTTCATCTTCAGCTGGCGCCCGGGTACAATGGCGCTAACGTTTTAGCATCAAAATTATGATTTCCTGATAACATGTGACAAACTAAGGAAGAAAAAAAGAAAAAAGAAAAAAAACAAGAAGCTTGAGGGAAGACGCTAAGAACATGTCAAAAGCGCCAGAGATAAAGGGAGGAAACGTTAATTTTTCCTGTATCACAAGAGCTAAAGGGGCTAGATTGTACAGTTATTAGGGTATGCTATCCTGCCGAGCGCATAATGTGAGTGTTTGGACTTTCATCAATTATAGCGTTTCTGTCAGTTTATTGGGCGATTTTCATTCTCCAAACGGGTGCCAACCACGGTATCATATGGGCGGCCGTTTTGACTTGGGATTTAGGTGAGGAAGCCGCTGAAACTGAAAAGTATAAGGGGGGGGGGCGCTCGACTGATATAGTATTAGAGAGAAGAGAGGAAAAAGAAAGAAGGAAAAAGTGGAAATTACAAGTAGTACGCGTGCCGTGTACAGGGACAAAGCGGGCAAATCTGGTCGCTAGAGCGCCCCTAGCAAGGCCCGCTATATGATAATTTACAGTGCTGCTTACAAGCTAGGTAAAGCGACAGGCCTGATACCGCCACACCTGAAGCTTTATCGAAACAAGACGCAAGTACTTAAGTACTTACTTAAGTAAGTTGCTTAATTCTTCTGTCGGCATTTATAGACTGGCATGGATTCTCTCGGCACATTAAATGGTTGATTTGTAAAGATATTACGATGCGAGTGGTCTTCTGCTCTTGAGGCATGTTGGGACTTCTCAGTTGATAAACGTAGAGCCTCTATTAGAGGAATAAAAGGTCAATGAAAGCGACTACGGGCGAATAGAAGTAAACGAAGATGAATAAGAGGCGGTATGAAAAAAAAAAAAATATGGGAAGCGCATTGGCCGCCAGATGAGACTGTCATGGCTGCCCCGCCCTTTGACGTTTCGAGTTCTGTGCTCGCAGGACCGGACAGCAACAAGGACGAGAAGAGGTAGCGGCACAGCAGGTGGAGTGAGCGACTTGACAAGTAATATACACTATAGAATGTAGCGCGATATAAGCGAACGGACGACCAATGGGCAAAGAAGAGCAGAAATGGAAAGAGACTAGAGGGGGTTGAGTGTTTTTAAGATACTTGAGTAAGTACATTAGACGGAACATTGAGGTATGAGCGTGCATACAAAGGACGCCTGGGGATATACGATAGGATGCATCCTTTATCCTTTATGGATTCCAACAAGCACTGGACTGTTTGGGGTTTAGGGTTACAAGGAGTCAAGGTTATTAGTACTGTGTAGATAGGTCATGTATGACGGGTTTGCCGCCGAGCAAAGATAAGTGCGACGACGACCAGCCAGGGAGGCCAAGGGAAGCACAATACAAACAGAAACAGAAAGAGGCCATTTTCTTCCTACTCCTATGTGGTAGTGGCGCTTGTACAAGTCTAACCGAACCGAGCACAGCAGCGCTCGCGTCTTGTAGAACAACAGCAGCAGGATAGAACTAAAAGAGCCTGCAGGAAACAACGAGAAAAAAAAGAAGAGGAGCGGAAACATGGCTTTTGTGTTTGAGGAGGAGGCGTTTGGGACACCGGATCAGCACGGCAGCAAAAGGCGGGTGGATGGAGGGCGGCTTTGTGTAGAGGCCGCAGACATGTGATAGAGAAAGGATAGGTAAAAAGAGAAACGGAGTGACGGAGGCCACGATAGGGGTGTACTTCTGCAAGTACATGGTACTTAGTACTTACTTAAGTACATACTTAAGTACTTATGTATGCATGCAGGCTAGCATTAACGAAGACTCTGTACCTGCTTCGCCAACTTCGTGCCATTCTTGATACCGGAAGGATCAGAATTACGACTGAAAAAAAAAAGAAGAAAAAAAAAAAGAAAAAAAAGCAATGAGCCCTTTCTGCCTCTGCACCTTGGGAAGTTAAAGCCTTTGGCCTTGTAGTTGGTGTGTTCACTATTTTGGTCTCGCTTTCTTATGAAGTCCCAAGCTTAGACCAAATGTCTAAGCTATGGAGGAACCATGCCCTGCCCGTCTGCGGCTCGTTTCTCTTGGTGCAGTTCCAGTTGCAGTTCCAGTTGCAGTTCCAGTTGCAGTTGCAGTTGCACTTACTTACTTGTATTAAAGTTCCAAGTCCGTCCAAGTTTTTTTTTTCTTTCTTTTTTTTCATTGTTTTTTTTTTTTCAAGTACAGCCGAGAAAGAGTTAGGACTTGACTGAGCTTTGTTGGAATAACGAAACAAAAAAAATGGCAGAGAAAGGGCCGAGCAAGAAACAGAGAGGAAGTGTGGGTGCAAAAAGAAATAAAATAAAAATTGAATAACCGGTATCCCTTCTGTTTTATAGGATTGTTTGGGCGGTTTCTCGCAGTTGTAAAACAAGTACAGAGCAAAACGAAAAAAAAAAAAAAAAAAAAAAAAAAAAAAAGAAACCTGACGAGGCGATACACCTGCCGGTCGCTCTTTTTTCGTCCTCTTCTTTCTCTCTCTCTCAATCTCTCTTCCCTTTGTATACTATCTTCTCTCTTACTCGCGATTTTTGTTTGCCTATTTTCCTATTGTTTGTTTACTTACGTCCTTCTTCCAAAATAACTATCGCCGCATCGCCCGCCAATCATTTCCTTTCCCTTCTTCTCCCTCCGCCCTAATACCACATCAGCTCATTTGTCTATCCTCTACTCTGTAGTCCTGTCTTACCTGGCTGGACCCTAATATCACTTTTTCTCGTTCTACTGCTTCCTTGTCGGCTTACAGACAGACAAGACTTGCCCATTCTTTGCCCTTTTCTTTTATCGATTCCATATCGACGTCTCTTTGATTTTCAGGCTGTTCTGCTATAAAGCGCTGTCGTGGTTTAGGGCTGGTTCTCCTTGGTTCCTCCCCTTAAATCCACTGGAGCCGTAACGCCGGCACTTGCCTTGTGGTCAGTACCATACTTGCAACAACAACAAGTACAGCTACAGCAGACCGAAGAAAGCACCGCAGCTCGCAGAACGCGGCAACTGCCCAGTGCGATTGCATATGCAAATGCAAGAAACGTAAATGCACAAGCCGGTAGTTTTTCTTTCTTGCTATAGCTCCCTTCCACTAAGGCCGTGTTAGCGCCTTCCCAAAACACTTATTGTACTACACCAACCCGCCCATCACTAGCAAGCTAAGGAAGGAACTGGTGATAGCTGCCAACTAGAAACGGAGGGTAGCTCGCAAGGCTACTAGTCCTGCCCGGGCAGTTTCTTCTTGCCCCTCCTTCAACGGCTTGACTTTTTTTTTCTTCTTTTCTTTGCCCAGTCTTGTCCTTTTCCGCCCATAATGTCAACTCCGTCATCACTATCACTGGCCCCATCACCGGCCGCTGGAGCCTACAATCTTTCGCCTTCCACGTCTAAACTATCGCTTGAATTCCGCACTGCCCGGGCCGAGTTTCTGTCGGCTTCGGCAGCAACGTCATCGATTCGGGCGGCAAACCCACATCTTCGCCAGTCACCGCCCGCAAATACAGCTGCAGCTGCAGGAACACTAGATCAGCACCAGAATCGCCAGAGTCAGTATCAGAGTCACATTCAAAGTCAGGGCCAGGCTCCGACGCGCATGCAGGCCCAGACCCAGACCCAAATCGACCAAAATCGACAGCAATATCGCCAGCGGAGCCCTGGCTCTAGTTCAATCTCGTATAGTCATAGCCATAGACAGAGTCAAAGCCAGAGACAAAGCTACAGCAGCAGGAACGCCCACGCCTCTCGTCCTTCTACTGCTTCTGGGCACTACCCGAGTTATCAGCCTGCTCTGCCTGTCACGGTTGAAGTAACAGCTCCGAATCTAGCACATCCACTATCCTCACCCAGGCACCGCGATGTACTCAGAGAAGGCGGCGCTGATCGCTCTGGCGAGCATGCCCATCCTTTAGTGCCTGCAGCTGCCATTTATCCATCTCCGTATCCACCCCCGCCGCAACCACCGCAAGAACCACCACCGCCACCACCGCCGCCCAAGGGACCAGATGCCAAAAGTGTTGTTACGTCGGCGTCGGCCACTGGAGCCCCATCAGGTACTAGCTTCAATACCAGGACTAGCTCTAGGACTAGCGCTAGCATTAGCATAAGTAAGGCTAGCACTGGCATGGGCACTACAAGCAGAAGGGCTGCGACTGGGCCTAGTACTGTGACGGTGACCGGGATGACGGCTGGGGCACTGCCGCCTTTTGCTGTTTCTACAAGTACAGGCTTTGGTACGAGCTCGAATGCTGGCGTAGGCTTTGGTTCTGGCGCAGGGTCTCGGTCTACATCTCCTGGTACACGACCAAAAACACCTTCTGCACCTGCGTCGTCTTCTGTGTCTGCTGCGTTCAAGACTCCCGGTGTGACGGCACCCTCGATGCCAGCATTCACTACTAGTGAAGGTCGACCATATACATCTTTCAACGATAACCGGTATGTCAAAAAATATTCGTTTTTATCTCTTTCTCCCTCCATCACCCTCCCTTTGGCTTGTCAAGTTGCTAGTCTGGTCGGCGCTTGTCGGTACCATAAAGACTAAACGGCCAGTGCTGTTGCTTTTATTGCTCCTTCTGGCTTTTCTGATAGTGCACCCCTGAATGAGCGTGTATCAGAATCCATAAAGCAACCAGAGAAACCTGTAAATGTTATGCATTAGCAGCTTATGGGTAAGACGCTACGGCCAACAATCAATCAGCCAAATCTTGTGCTGCGCACTTGTGCTTATGCACTTGCTCCTTGCTCTATACATACTTGTACGCATATTCTTTGCATATCAGCTTGGACCTTATACTGCAGTAATATATAGCAGGCGCAGCAACACTAGTGAGCAGCAACTGAAAATGCATAAAAAAGAGATGCAAGTTCGTGATGACTTTTTATTATTATTTCTTCTTGCGATCTTTCATCCTTGGTTTTGTTTGTTTACTTTCTGCCTTTAGTGCTGCTGTTTGCTTCTGCTACCACCTGTCTTGCACAGGTCATAATACTGTGAATTTCCAGCGTCCTTCCATTCCTAATCCCCGAACACCGTCACCGTTTGCTTTGCCCAAATTACCACTGATCCCACTGAGTAACCCACTAAAATTCCTCCAAACCCCCCCC